>JAPMOB010157087.1:0-11711 GCA_029875015.1 Lepomis gibbosus
GGCTACTTGTAAACTACATGACATCAGTGAGCAAGAGGGGTGTACTTTGGAGCTGGTGAACTGGGCGGGCGCTGTTGCACGTGTTCTGAATGGGGAAGACGGGCTCGCATCGCATTTCTCATGTCCAATCGATCCCTGCTCGGGAGGAGCGACGGGAGCGCAACTATCACTCCCGCATCACCATACCATCACTCTCATCAGCATCTCTCCGGCGACTATAACGCCTCTGTGTGACAGCTACGCGCCTGGAGATGAACTTGTGTGGAGTGATCACCTAAAACATCTGCCCGGTGTCTCTTTGGGGGAATTACGCACTTCTGATGACTTTCTCCTCAGAGTGGTTTTGAGATGGGACACAGTGAGATAATGGTAGATTGGACCACATCGCCACTGCGCGAGCTCTGTTTCCTCACCCGGCACCGAAGGGCTGGTACTCTGGCGTGGCAGTAGCCCTCCTCACCCCTGCTTCAGTGTGCTTGTGCGCGGGCTCCGCGATCTGCAAAGGAGGCTCGAAAGGATTGCCCCGTTTAGTGGAAAACATAATCAGTGGAGTTTGAAGCAGAAAGTGGCAAAGCGCTGTACCATCGCACCTGGATCCTTTACAATTTCCCGTGACCATGCCATCGAGTGTATAGATTTGGGTAAGGTGGTGCTTTTTATTCGACTTTAATTAGTACTAATTCACATTTTAATTCCCTGTGTCTTTTCATGGCGCACGGTCGTTAGGCTAATAAAACGAGGATGGGGTCATAGGGGGACTTTGGCTGTAGAGATGTGGAACATTTTTTTCCATGGGCAGCAGAGATTGAAGGGGTGTTGACTGGCTGACTGACTCACTAAATGACTGGTGAGCTGAAAGCAACTTTGATGTTCTTGGCTCAGAGCGCGGCGAACACGTTTTTGCTGAGGAACGATTTCTTCTTCCAACGAAAACCTCCCCGGTGTCACTCCGCGCCATCTCGGCGCGTGAATGCCATGCGTAAAAATGGAACACATGATGAGCCGATTCAAACTGGCCATCGATTCCGCTGACCGTGTGTAGCGCGTGCTGTCGGTGAGGGCAGCGGGAGATTGAGGTGAGACTGATGCGGTGTTTCACCACCGTCAGGTTAAATAAGCGATCGGTCGGTGCCTGGCGCTGCTTAGTACCTATTGAGTGATCTGCGAGGCTGATCCGCTGACCGGGCTCTTTTCACGCGCCTTCTAATCACTTTGCATGGATCGTGATCATCTGGGAATTGAGAGGAGAGCGCGCGGAGCTCAGACGTATGGGAGAGAAATGAGGTGCCGGCGGGTTCTCCTGGCAGATTGCGCACGGAGGCAGCGAGGTGTGTTGCAGAACCTAATGGCCACGCTCTATTGGGCGCACAGGAACACACACAGCATGCCCCCCCTCTCTATCATGCGCACACACACAAACGGAGAGGGGAAAATTACTTAGTGCATGTTAATGGGCGCAGTAATGAGACCCAACCCCTATCGTGTTGTAATTGTTAGTCATTCTGGTCTCCAAGCCTCCCTCTCCCACCCCACACCATCCTTTCTCGTTTTGCTTATATCTCTCCCTGTCCCGCTGCCCAGGTCTGCAATTTGTACTGTATTGAAAGAGTGTAATTATTTCTCGATTGTTTTAGCGCGCGGCACTGGCGCTCCACAGAAAGCGGTGTCATTAGTGTGACAGGGTGGACAGGAGAGGAGAGAGAGCGAGAGCCTGTTGGAGAGGATCGGACCAGGGACTTAATTCTCATTGACAGTCACATTAACACAGGAGCAGCACTCTTAATCCTGGGTAGATTACTCTTTTCAACCTGACCCCCTGTCACCCAGCGGTCCTCCACACACATGCACTCACACGCACACATACACATGTCTGTAGGAGGATGACAATCTGACATCTGGCTGACTGCTTTTCTTGTCTGCAGTGGATGACTTCTCTGTCTTTGTCACCCTTTTCCATCTCCTCACACCCAATCTCCCTCCCTTCCACAGCACTTTTCACATGTCCACACACACGCACACACACACACACACACACACGAGCACACACACACGCACACAATTAACACACTCCAGGCTCACTCTCAGCTGGACTCCTCAACCCCCCTTCCTCCTACAGTAGCTCCCAGCGGTGGGACAGCCTGTATCCTCAGAGGGCTCTTCGGCTCTACATGTCTCAACAGCCTCATATCTTCTTACCCCACGGAGGGCTGTTCAGGATGACTGGCTGGGAATGAGGGGGAATGGGTTGTGTGCATTTGTGATTGTGCACGAGGACACGGCCAAGCAGAGGCGACGTACGGCCGCGAGGAGAAGGGAGAGCAAGGGAGGCGAGAGAAATGAGCTGGAGAGAGAGAAAAAATATGTGTGAGAGATGAGGCGAGGCAAGGAGATAGCGTGTGTGTTTGTGTGAAACGGAGAAATAGAGAGGCTATATGTGAAATGACCTGTGTGTGTGTGTGTGTGTGTGTGTCTGCACGTAAGTAATAGGAGGAACTCTGCACAATGGAAACTGTGTGTGTTCATGTGTGAGGGAGCGAAAACACTGAGAGGATGATGTGTATGTGTGTGAAAGGCATTTTGGATGATATGCTAGATGAATAAGCAGGGATCAGACGTGTAGGACTCGAGAGGTGACAGCAGCACGACAGATTGGAGATCACCTCCACACACACACACGCGCACACACACACACACACACACACACACACACACACACACTGGCTGGCATTAACAGACTGACTGTGATGAATGGATACTTCCCAACTGAGAGGAGGAGGAGGAGAGGAGAAAAGAGAGGAAAGGAGGCATTCTTTCATGTCATGGGCAGAAAGATGGAGAAAGGCCTCTCATTTGTAAATGACAGTGTCCTGGACAGCTTTTCATCTCAGGCAATTTCTGGGTATATTGAGTCAGAGACCATGAATAGGCATCATGCAGAAGCAGTGGACAATAACGGCTTCACTCGCCCTCATAAAATCAGACTCAGAGAAAATACACCCAGGGACTGCCGTCTTTTCTCAAACGGGAGATCTACGACTCTAATGGACGAAAGAGAGATAGATCAATGAGTGTGAGCATGTATCTGTTTCTTGTCTCAACCACAAAACCACAGCAAGGCAGAGGTCACGACCCATGGTAAAAAAAATGGGGTGGGGGTAAAGGTCAGATGTTGCTGACAGGTCAGATTTGCAACATGTGATTCCTCTTTAACGTTAACGTTTGTGGCTTAGACCAGATCCGCTGGCCTTCATGAATAAAATGGGCCCTCAATTACTACAAGGAATGATTATTAAAAAATCCCACTTGATTAAAGAAAATCACTGTCCACCTCTTTTTGTAGCTACCAGACACAGTCATGTGCTCCACATAATGACTGCCATTACCTCTCCTCTTATTTCTCAGCAGTCTTTAAGTTAGTTTTCTAAGGATGGGGTAGTTCTATCTATAATTTAATCCACATGCATTACTTTATATAGTTGATGACTTAATCTTTTGATGTGCTCAAGCTCAGAGTGGTTTTAACCTTGGTGTGGTCAGCCTCAAGAATCCACAAACTATTCGTTTAGTGACCAACACAGTTCATTCAATTCTTAAAGCGTTCTAAAATGTCCTGTGAGCAAAGGTGTGGAAGGTGATTCTACTCTCACACAGCAGTCATTTTGTGAGAGTAGGTCTCAACTGGTCCAAACAGTGGAGGTCTCATGTTGGAGCTCCGCAGCTGTGTGTGTTCCTTGTCTTCCATTCTCCCCTCTGTCAGTCACTCAATCAGTCACAGCAAGGGCTCTTTCTCCTGTGTGGCACCATCACACCATCCAGACTCTCTAATTCCATCTAGCAGGTCCTGCTTTGATTGACAGCTCACACTGCTACATGGCTCACGCTGTCCAGCCCAGAGTACAGGCAGTGAAAGGCACAGCAGCCACATTCAAACATACTGCTTTCATGGCTTGAAAGTAATTGACAGATTGCAGGTTGACAGATTATTGTTCTTTATGTGCCAAGTGTTTTTAAAGAGTCAGCCATGTCCCGTTGAGACTTTATTTTTTAAACATCTGTTTGGAGTTTTGGAGTAATTAGTTTATGTTTAATTTTAGTCGTTTTCAATTGGGAGAGATGTTTGAGGACATTGTAACCCTTTTGCAAAAACTGAAAATAACACGACTTTACAGGCCTCAAGGTGATTTCTCCACAGCTCCAGCTCACTTTGACCATGACAAATCTCCTGAAGTGATAGTAATGATTGTAATTGAACAGACAGTTCCGTCCCACAGTGCTCTATCTATCACCTTGGATGCAATCTGCTACTTCCGCTCTTGTGTGCGTATATATTTGTGTGTGTTTGTGCGTCCGTCCGTCTGTGTGTGCCTCTGCGAGAGATGGTGCGTCCCTGTTCGCTCCCCTCTGGCAGCTGGCAGATGTGCTAGTAACCGTGAGCGACAGTGTCTGTGTGTGGCTGTGTTAGTGTGTTTGTGGGATTATGAAAAGCTCCCAGCGTGCTCTGCTCCCAGCGTGGGTCCACTGTTAAGCCGTGGTGAGGAAGCGGTGTGGTGGCAGAGCCTGGGGCGGTCATCACAGCAGCCCTCAAACAACAGTGCACCTCATGAGGGAAGTGGGGGTGGGGTGGGGACACAGAGGGTTCAGCCCTGTAAGGTGCAGAGCATGAAGTGGTGGAAGGATGGGGAGGAGAGGAAGAGATGGAAAACAACAGAGTGGGGATGAGAGGAAGCCAGGGCCCTATGTGGGTGTTTGCTGAACGAAGAGTTTGATTGAATGGATGCTTGAGAGAAAGACTTCAGGAGTATGGGTGGTCAGGACTGAGGGGAAATCTGTCAGAGGAGTGAGTAAGTGCGTGTCTGTGTGACTATGACTGTGTCCAGTTTATGTGTATGTGTGTGTGTGTGTGTGTGTGCTGGAGGTAATGGCTTTGTAATGAAAACAGCAGGCAGCAAGCGGTCGAGGGCCCCTCTCGGTGGCTGACTGATGTCAGTCACCAGCGGACAATAGCCTCTCTTGGGGATGACTGCCCGGATAAGGATGAATCATTATTGTTTGTGTGTTTGTGTTTGCTTTTGTGCTTGTGTATCTAAAGTCAGTTCACCTTTAAATCATCCAGGAAGTGGATTTAACATGTTTATGCATACCCTATCCTCAATGAAATAACTGAGAATAAATGGTTTGCCATTATGCAATATCTTTCAACTGGGTTTGAATTAATGTAGTTGAAGGTGAATCACATGGTGGGGACACAAATCTCTTCATATAGTCACATTATGAGGGAGTCACCTCCACTTTGGGCACAAAAAACTGGTCCACGGAAGAAAAATCTAGGTTAATTTTGGGTTAGGGACTTATTTTTTTTAAGTTAGGTTAGGCTTGGTATGTAGTGGTTATGGCTAAGTTTAGAGTAAGTCTTCAAAGAAAAGGATGTTATAACAGTGTCTTCCCAAATGATAAAAACACAGTGTTTGTGTAGGAGGTGAGAATATGCATCTACAAGCATAGGAACATTTGTACGAAAATGTTTTTGTGTCAGCATATTGGTTCCTGATATGTGTGTATGATCCTGGTATGGAATTGATTTGAAGAAGTGTTTGAGTATGTTTATGTGTGTGTGAGCGTGTGAGAGAGGGTTAGGGGCCCTGCTTGTCTCAGGGGAGCAGAATGGTATGGTGTCATGCTCCAGAGACCCACAGACAAAGTAATTCACTTATTGACACTGCTGACACGTCTCAGTGACTTTGTAAAATGAACAATTGATCAGGCTTCCTCTCTCTACCCGTTCTCTTTTTCTCTCTCTCAACCTCTCCTTTCCTCCCTCCTTCTCTGCCATTTCCCACTCTGATCGCTCTCTCCAACTACTTCATCTCTACTTTTCTTCCCTTCCCTTATTTTTCCATCCTTTTGCTCCTTTTTCTCATTTCTAATCATGTCAAGCTATGCCTTTCCTTTGGCTGCCCAATTGACAGGTATGGCACGTACGGTAATTAATATAATTATGCGCAAGCTGGTCTTCAACAGCAGAGGGGACTGATAGAATCAAGATGTTGGTTTGTCTGCATATATGAGTTTCTGTTCCTTTACAGATGTGCTGAGATAGTGTGAGAGCATGTGTGTCAGTGGGGAGAGAGAGAAGGACGCAGCTTCTTTATCTTTGTGTCCATTGATTTATGCGAAAGCATCATGAGGCCGAGAGTTGAGCTTCCGTGAGCGTTTGTCCAGCGCTTTTCTCTTGGTCAGAGGTGCACTACAACCACAGCGAGGCCGAGGCTCATAGAAAATCAAAGCAGGGGCCACATCAAGGTTGTTTATTTGCCATTCATCATAATTTGGGCACAATGCGCAATGAATGGCTGCTGCTCTCCCGAGACTCACTCTCAGGGCCTCGGCCTGCTTTTGTTTGGCTCCGAGCCGCCACTCGATACCAGCGGCCACAGAGGAAGGGTCCAGTCAGTGTTAGCAATACACTGCCACACCTACAGACCCACACACACACACACACACACACACACACACACGCACACGCACACACACACACACACACACACACACACACACACACAGACACACACACACACACACTTTGTTCTCATTCTTTGTGTAGAAAGGACCAAGGATCAGTGGCTGGGTGTGTAGAAAGTTGTTTTATTACTTGGCTAGGTTGAACTGCCTCCCTCCTGGCCTGCTGTGGTTCACTACTTCTCTCTCCTCTTCTTCATTTTGATGCTTCTGCAGGTTAGGAAATGAAGAAAAACATATGGTGGGACGGTTCGAGAATTGTGAAAATAACATGCTTGCAGTGAAAGCATGACGAGAGGGAAGATAAAGAAAGAAAGGAAAGAAGCACACTGTAGACAGAAGAGTTGGTTTCCCATTGCCGGATGACTGTCCTTCCTGTTACGAATATATAGATCATGAAAATTCAAAATTTTGCATCATGTCTGGTGTTTGGTACTTTGGTACTGGAAACATATAGTCAAGCAAGGATGCAAGAAGCTGCTTTAAATTTTCATTTGTGCATCATAGTGTGAATTAAATATGTAAGTATGTGTGCATGCGTAATGGCTGGTATGAAATCAATGTAGCGGGAAATGTTGCAGTGCAGCTCGCAGGGGGAAGGCAGATCACTAGTGGAGACAGAGCTTACTGAATGAGCAGAACAGTACATAAAGATTGCGCTTCACCAACCTAAATCAGTGTTTACTCTTTTTTTTATCACAAAAGCGAGCTACAGCCAGCAAGGATAAAAGAGGAGTAACAACAGGCGAAAGGCATCAATATTGCAGATACCTAGTTTGTCTCGAGTGGAGAGGGGAAGAAAACCTGCCAAAATGTGTGTGGGTGTGTAGAGCCATCTAAAAGTGTCTCCCTTGCTTCCCACCTTTTCATCCATCTTCCAGTGCTGAGGGACACTGACTTTTAATGGCCCTTTATTGCTTTATTAGAGTGTGCCGGATTTACAGCCCAGCCCTGCCTCTGTCTGTCAGCGACTCAGAGGAGGGTTGCTCTATGTTGGTCAATGCTTGCTTGTCAGGGTTATAAATGACAAACATGTAAAGAGGGAAAAAGGCACTAAGCTGTGGCTGCAGACTTGTTATGTCAGCGTGCTAATGCTTAGTAGCCTGACAGTATCTGTGCTTTCCCCCCTCCATAAAACAAGTTACAGCCTATCTGCCTCTCCCCTCCTCTTCTTTAGTGGTGAGTTTTTTTATAGACTTTAATTAAATGTTGAGGATCATTCAATAAAACCCATAGCATATTTTAAGAGGAGTGATCTGTATAAGTGTATGCTTATGGAGAAATGTGTGTTTTTAGTGTGTTGCTGTTGAGCAGGTAAATAAGGACTGCACGTGTGAACTGTAAGATATGTGCGTGTTTGTGAACGGAGCTTGAGTCGGCTATCATGTTTGTTTGTGTGTACCAGCTGAAGAGGAGGGTCCAGACTCCCTGCTTAGACACATGAAACACACGTTGGGACTCTGATCATTCCTGATGAAAGTGGGGGAGGGGAAAGAGAGTGAGAAAGAAGTTGGTTGTGAGAGAAGAGGGGGAACAAAGAGCAACCTTGGAAAACACCAAAGGGAGGAGACACAGAAACTGTCTGAGCACATGCACACACACACACACCAAACTCCACAAACACATATATTTCGTGGTCACCGGATCCTGATGGCTTGCGCAACAAGGTGGGATTTGGACTTAAGTGCAGGCCGATCAATTGAGCTGTAATGGTACCTTGGTGCCAAGACCATTCTCTGAACTCTGCAGTCAATAAACGAGCCAGGTAATGGTCCTGAATTCAGACTTTCACTCATAACCTTTTCTCCTCTCTTTCTCCCCACCTGGCCATTTCACCAAACAGAAGATCCTCCACTTAATTGCTTGATGTTTTATTGGCGGAAACAAGACAGCGGAGGAGGTGTGGTGGTACAGGGGGATGGCAGTAAACAGGCACAATATTATTATGTGTTCCTTAGTTGACTTGAAACCTTTTCCTATATATATAACTATATGAATCCTATGTTATACAACATCACACAATTCTAGGTGCTTTCTTACAGATTCCATACAAGACTTTACCTGAATATTTATTGTTTATGCTAGCATATTGTACATATTTATGACATGTATGGCAGAAATAAAACTACCATAATGCAAAATATTGTAGTATGCTAGAAGAATTAGTAGTATGTGAGTGGTAAGAAATATAATTGTTATGCCAAATGACATCAGCAGAAAAATGGCATCACCAATTATAAATCTATTCTGAGTACATACTGTGCATTACACACAACTTCACCTGATGTAAAACTGTAACTGTAAAAAAAATTGTGCCTGTAAAGTGTCTGACTTGCATGCAATATTTCCTATATTTCTACTTCACAAACCCTGATTTCACACATACAACGTGTCACACACAACGTTATGTATTCATTTAGAAGGTAAAGAAGAACAAATGATAGGATATGTATAGAACATGCAGTTGGGGAGTACTGAATTTGTTTGCAGCTGACATAAAGCAGAAATCAGAGGAAGAGAAGAAAGCACAGATACACATCAGCACACTGATAAAAGGAGGAGGGGGGGAAAGAGAGAGACAGGCATAATTATAATTTGGAGGCATGGATACGGTAGAAATAGAGAGAAAGAGAGAAATAAGGAGGAACAAACGTGAACCAGGAAAATAGCGGGCTGTGGCGGCTGAACATAAGGGGATGGAAAAATGTAAGGGGCTCTGGCTTCTGAATACATACTGGTGTGTTAATTTAACTTTCTGTGTGTGAGAGTGTGCTTTTGTGTGTGGGCACACACCCGCTCTATCTGCTCAGCGACCCAGAGGAAATGGCAAGGAGCAGCATGCTGTAATGGTTTCGAGTCGGAGGCAGACAAATATATAGAAGCAGAACATTACACACCCTAACTGAATGTTAATACTCTGCATATCGGCAGAAATCTGAAACGCTTCACATAAGATTCCACTGGGCTTTGTGCTTTCGCCCGTTTCATTTTCAATATCATTCCGCCTTAGGGAGATGCACTTTGTTTTACACTGATATGCTTTTTTATGTCTGGGCACAGAAAATCAGCATGCTGAGATACGGGTGTGATGCGTGTGTGGTCTTCAATCTCACTGCCTTTCTATTTTTCACACATGCACACTAGAGTTCAATCACAGCCCACGGGACAAAACCCATTCTGACACTTTTCTTCTTGTGTCTGGGATCCGTACATTTATTTTGCTCATTTTGTATTTAATGTAAATGGTTTTAAATTCCAAAAGATAAACCAACCAAGTATTCAGGACCGAAAACCATTCTTGTCAGTGTAAAAAAAAAGCCTTGAAAACATCATTTAGAGCATCATGGGACATCCAAACTTTGCTCAAACCACAGACTGAATTATTCTAGCAGAATTAGCTGCTGTTTGGGAAGAGGATCCACTTTATCTTTCTTATCGCAGTATGGCAGCCAATATATCAGTCTAACTGTAAACACAAGTACAATCTGAATGTGTGTGAGAGAGACAAAATAAATAACCAAGACTAAAGGACTACAGTGTTGATTACATCCCGCAGTACAGAAGTTGTTTTTCTCCATTCTTAGGGCTCTAGCAGTAACTAGAAATGCCTTTAACGGAGCACAAGAGGAAGAACAACAGGGTCATTAAAACTGAAAAGGATTTATCCCAATGTGAGTTTAAATGTGCTCATTTTTTCTATGTTAAAATCATCCTTCTCATTTTGACTTTGTTATATCTTGTGAAATTTGCTCGACAAAAACAAAGCTCAACACACCGAGCTTGTCTGGTATGATAGATTTCCAGGCAGTAGTTTTCCACTTTTTTCAACCATGATAATGACTGAAATCTTACAACTGTTCCAGACAAAAGGTCAAAGGTCACAAAAGTTATCATCCTTGAATCACCTTAAGAAATATGGTTATTTGGCCAGCTGTGGTTGAGAAATCTAATGACCAACATTATCATGCTTAGGTGTCTAGTGAGGCAAAATCAATCATAGTTTAATGACGAGACTATCTTGTCAAACAATCAGAATGAGCTTTTAACAAAAACATATCTCATTCCTGTTTTTCAAGACCGGTCTGATAAGCAGCACTTTCAGGAAATGCATGATGCCCAAAAATGAACACTATTCCACCAAACAGGCGATTCAGAGGTTATCAAGAAATGGTGCAGTTTCTATTCTTCACAGGAGCTCAGTTCCATTGGGCAGGAACTTCATACACTTGCCTGTCAAATGATATAATCTCTGTGACAGAGTGTCAGTAACATCCCCATCATGCAGAAAGTATCTCACTGTTTGATTTTTGATGCGTGGCACACATGTATCCTGATGTGCTAGGTAAGGTCACTGACATTTTATGTATCATTTTAGCATATTCATGTGTGTATACGTATGTTTGTGACCGTGTGTGTGTGTGTGTGCTCAGATAGTGCTGGCAGATGATGCTGTTTGGATGCAGGGCACACAGATATATTTGTGTCCGAGGTGGGATTGTCTCATTGCATGTCAATGAGGCCCCGTGTCACTCCTGTGCGATTACTGCAAGAAATGACACAAATCAACCCTTCATCCCACAGAGACACACAGAGCGAGAGGAGGTGGAGACGGTGACATAGGAGGAAGGATAATTTTAGAAAGAGTGGGACTTGATGTTCTCAGATAATCTTGAGCATTTCTGTGCTCTGTTTGTTAGCGTGTGTGCGTGTCCTTACTGCTGCCAAATCCAGCAACTCCTAACAGCCGCGATGACCAGCTGAGCCCCACACACACCTCTGCTTCCTTCAAAATAATGCCCCAAGGGACACTTGAGACTTTTTGGTAACATGAATGTTTTGTATAAAAATGTGTGTGTATGAGATGTTGAGTCTCATTATTGTGATGAGAATTGTGTCACATGAGCAGAGATTGTTTTGAATGTGTTATTATTTTTATAAACACATTCATTACTCTGTTATAAGGCCACAATCTGCCTGCACGTGTGAGATAGTAGAGGTGACAACTCCGCGATGACTGATGGAACATTTTGTCCCTGAAGTCCCAGTAAGACCGAGCTGCATCTGGAGACCACACATACACACACGCACTTGCACACACACACACATGCACGCACGCACGCACACACGCACGCACACACACACACACACACACACACACACACACACACACACACACACACACACACACACACACA
>JAPMOB010157126.1:0-10584 GCA_029875015.1 Lepomis gibbosus
TGGCGTAGGATTTGAGCGTGCCGTACGCCAACGTCCATATTGATAAATGTCAAAGTCACCGTGGTTTTGGGCGTACGCCAAGTGTACACCGGAAATTTGGTGTACGCACTTTTGATAAATGAGGGCCAATGTCACAACATGGAATATTAAGCAAACCTGTCTTCCAAAAATATACTTTCTTGCACTACAAAAACGATTATAAGAATCATGGCTTGATTACATTCACTAGCAATGTTTGTTTGTTTCAATCCATTCAATCTGATGTATTTAAGCACAGCACCCTTCATCGCACATACTGTTAGGATTTGGCTACCAAAACGCTCGGCTTTTTGACTTTTGAAAGCTCAAGAGTAAGCTAGTAAATTGACCTGAGTTTGATGTTGTCCAAGTACTACTTCCAAGATTATGAATGAACTTTCACATTGTAAAATCATATTTATTATTCTATCACAGCCTAACAGAGTTTTCATCTGTACTGTAACTAAAAAAAAACCTGCTGGCCCCCATGTGCACTAACACTGTGATGACTATCTTGGAGCCTTGATTACTGTAATCTCCTGTCCTCATGTTATTTAAAGAATGTCATGGGATCTTATAATTATTCTGTCTGTTCGTTCTTAGATATTAGTAATGCTTTGTATTATGTGCCAGACATCTTGAAGATCTTTTCACCCTCTCTGACCAGAACTGCATCACTACAAACAGGTTCCTTGGTTCCCGGAATGCACATTGCTTTTCTTGTATCGCTGTGTTTTGAATGCATTTCCATATTGTGTTTTATGTATTTTAAAGAACTGGTTAATGTGATGCTTCCATGTTTCCAATTGAATGCTTTTCTTCTGGCAAAGAAAAAAGAAAATCTGGTATTAAGGTTTGAAGGTTCTGGACGCACAAGTAGACTCAGACTAGGTGGTACTGATATAATAAAAGGGTATTTATTGCAAACAGAGGGAGGTGGTGAGGGGAATGGCGATGAGGCGATCTTGTTTGGGAAAGCAGAGAACCACAAACAAATCCAATACAAGGAGAAATATAGCCGCAAGCTGCAATGATAGGGATCCAAGCAGGTCGCGAAAAAATGCAACATTTGACATTTTCAGAGGAGAAGACCAGATGCAGGTGATTTAAGGGATTAAAGTGATAAAAACAAATTTGTTTTTTTTAGATAATCACATAAACGCAAACTTGATTTTTTACAAACATCCCCTTGAGGGTCAGAGAGGGTAAATATATGTACCTAATCAGTGGGTGAAATTTTCAACCCGCCTGCCAAACTTTGTGTTTTCAAGTTTTAAGGTTTATGCTGCACAAATACTTTTTAGCAGAGGAAACATCACTGGATCCGAGTACAATAGGAAAACTTTGACTCTCTATGATCTGAACATCCCTATTTTTGACTCAGATTTGGTCACCTGAGGATTTGAACCCTGGAACTTCCGATTGCCAGAGTAGGTGACTTACTGACTGAGATACTGAAAGGCTGTTTGCACACACCTTCTCACAAGTTGAGGCAGTGACCTCACATGTGCCAGACTACATATTTTTGTAAGTTTAAACTCAAAACGCTTACAACACTCAAAATGTTGATAAAATTCTGAAACAAATCACGCATGATTCTGACGGTTTTGGGTGTGCTGCCAGTTATTTATGTGGTTAATCCAACAGTGAGCAAAAAAGATGTTGCGCATACTGTACAAGTTAAAGCAAGACATTGAATATCACTGCAGACTCACCGTTTGGCCGATCTAAAAACCCTTTAAAACATTTGATGTCTGCCATCTAGAGAATGTCTGTTGATTTTGGTAGTGTTGACTTGTGGAAATATAGATGTTAATTTATTTAGTATATTCTGAAAAATATAGAGTGACTGACTTCTGAATTGGCCATAGGTGGTAGTGAGGCAAACTTTTGTGACATACCAGTGGATGTGCTGAAAGAATCTCAGCTCTCTAGGACGTCCGGGTGATTTTCTTAGTTTTTTGAAGTTTGGAATAATAAATGTCTAGAAATTTACAGTTGTTGTAATAAGCCACTCCCACTTTAAACAATCTTTAACAAATTATATACATTAACTGAGTAGTGACCCCAGATCGTACAAACTGAATTTTGTACGAATCCATGCAACAAATTACGATATATAAACTTTTCTCATGTGTAGTGCCCCAAAGAGGAAGAATATCCCGGGACTGTTCAGCAAAGCTTGCACTGAGCATCTGAATAGGCTCTCCAAGTTTGCTTACAATAGCTTTAACCAATTTGGTTTAACACGCATTTATGTAAAATTGTACATAAAGACAAAAAAGTAAAAATATATGGGGAAAAAACACAAATCAAAATTCTTTTGATAACTTTTGATCAGCGACGTCGGTACACGATCCTACCAAAGTTTCTGTTCGATTTGCTGAAAGGTGTTAATATTATGTTGAGAAAAAATATCAAAAGTTTCAAAGTTTGACATTTTTAGAAGAGAACACCATTGAAGCAAAGAGGCAGATGAATACAAAGATTAAAATACTAAAAGACAAAAGTTTCACTCTAAACAAAGCCGTTTGAGACTATAGGTGCATTTGACTTAATGCGGCGCTGCGCAGAGCTCTCTTAACATGATGCATGGTGGACTTAAAACAAGGCATGCTGGTTAGAAATTGTGTCCGACTTTAGCTGGCAATGCACGTCACCATGCCACATGACATTAAAACCTCGCGGGAGCAAGGCAGCTGCAGGCATCGAGTCCGGCGGCCGCTGTTGCTTTTCCCCGACTGCACCAAGTTGGAACCACACTATTGCCTGGTCTCGCGGTATTTGTCTTTGCAAATTCCGCGAGATCAGTCATTGATCTCAGCTCACAGTAAGCTGCTGCAGGTAGAATGTCTCCGAAATGACGGCACCGTTTTTATACCCTGCCTCTGCAGTCACCTGCAGCTCACATTAGATTATCAAGTCGGCAATAGTCAGTCGGCGTAATCTCAAACGCAACAAATTGCAAAAACTGAAAGTTGATTGATAGCGCCACCCCTAGGTTAATGAGTCCCACTTTTTCTCCCTGAGTAGTGGGTGGAATTTGAAAACCACCTGGCAATTTTGGAGAGTTTTGTCTGGCAGTTTTTGCTGCACAAACACTTTCAGCGAAGAAAAAGAACAAAGAAACAAAAAATTAAATAAAAAAAATGAGAACACAAACAATGGGGCTCCAGCAGCTACGCTGTTTGGATTCCTACTACAGACTAGACTTCCACTATTTGGCCTAGAGGTACTGCCACACGAGTAGGCTGTTTGATCTGGTGATGAGAGGGTGAAAGATCAGGACTGAAGAACTGCTGATTTTCTGAACTGATCTGAATCAGGTGTGTCTTGTTGGGAGGGAGCTGAGATTCACCACGATTCAGAGGAGCAGAGAGAGAGAGATCGCCATGCCCAGAGCACACAGACACCCACAGACAAACACAAAACACAATTCAGAAGGCACGGCCGAGGCCATGACAGGAGTATACACTGGAAATTGCATTTTCAGTGCAAGTATGAATGCTCTCTGAGAAGCATATCACTGATCTTTCTGTCTGTGTTTGATATATCTCAAGTTGATAGAACTGATTTTGTTGATATCTGAGGGCTTATTTACTGACGTACAGACCACGGACTGTGTTAGCTTGCTGACACTGCTCCAATGTTGTCTTCTCTAAATACAAATATATGAAATATTTAACACATCCCACAACAGTGTGTGTGTTGTCTACCCCTGTGTTTCGATCTAGTCTAACAGAAGGAAATAAAGTTTATTATCTGGTGGAGATTTATCTGAAAAAAATATATATTACAGGCAAATAAATCCAGATAATTTGTTTGTGAATGAACGAAATTAAAATTATTCTGGGTAATTCTGTAAGATTTCCCTTCATGCATATGGCTGTGGGAGTCCATTTGCTCCTTTGCAGATATATGAATGGCACCATGTTGTTATAGACAGACAAAACAGGTGAACAGTCCACATAATTGGCAGTAAAAGTTTCCTTTACCTTTACCAAACATTATACAATCTAATATGTCTTTTGAACAGTATGTGTATGGCAGTATTTTTCTAACATGAGTGTATTATGAACCTAATTACTATGGTTGATGAAACCTTTTCCACTTTTTTAATTACATTGACACTGCTGGGTTGTAAAGACTCGCTGGAGCCTTTGAATGATGTCCTCTGATTCCAGCTCAAGTGAAGTATTTTGGACACAAATGCAACTTCAAAAATTGTAATTTAATACAATATGAAGTAATGATGTTCGAAATCCTGGATTATACTCATCAATTAAACCCCAATGCATTATGTTTTCTGACAGAACGGGATATTAATGGGATATTATGACTAACTATAAATAGCAGCCTACTGCTTATTGTTCTATACACGATTTAGAGAAACTCATTTATGCCTTTGTCTCAAGTGTTGTGGATAGTTGGGGCACTCATTACATCTGCAGCACATTCAGATGCTGGAGTTCTAACAGGGAAATGCAACAGAAAAAGACAAACTGACTACATTAGTTCTATAATGTACAACTGATATGACCCCCTTTGTAATAAAAACGAAATTTTCACAAATAAGTTTTAAAATGTAATGGTGTTTCTTTAAATTTAAACAAAAAATGGTAAGGAGTGGGTGGCTGAACTCGTTTGCATGGCTTGCTGAGCCAGCAGAGATACCAAAGATACCAAAGACACTTCATACAGCTCTAAACAGGCTGTTCACTGTAGCTTTCAAGTGAAGGTCTGTTTGCCCTGCTGTTGAAGAGAAAGGCCCTCACCATTATTTATACTGTATACACAGTGCATGAAGTGGGTGGGTACGCACCGGTACCGGCACTTGTACATTTTACTTTTTGCCATACCAGGACTTTTTTCTTGTGTACCAGCACTTCTTACTCGCTGCCGGTACTCTTCTCTGCCCTCTCCATATCAGGTTCTCTGGGCGCCATGTGATGCTCACTTGTTCCCACTCTGTCGGCGGAGAGAGAGGATGGAGAAGCTCGGGTGCCTTTCATGCAGCCGTGTGCATAAAGTAGCTTGTCAATGTCACTTTTTGTGAACCGACCAATCACAGCCTGGATGGGGCGGGATATTAAAAGAAGGTTGACAGCCCAGGGGGACCCAGGGGACATTTCAGAATTAGAATGCCCCCATCACTTTTTGAAAGCATTTGTTAAAAATGTTTTGAAAAACAGCTTGCAACAAGAAATGTCAAATAAGAAATGAAAATTATTTTCGAAAGTTTCATTTGCAAATTAAGAAAACATGCAATGCAATTTAAATATAGAAAAAAATCCATAGTAACTTAAGCTAAACAAACAAGCTACTGATTATTGCATTATGTTCCAATATATTTTATATTTTGATTTGTCACCTGGAATTTTGTGTTTCCTTTCATATGAAAAGACGTTTCCACCATATATTGGTGCAGAAATGTCTCCAGAGTGCAGTAAATTAAGAGGGGAGGAACCCCAGACCCCCCACTGATATATTTCAGCATCGAATGTTTCTTATCAATAAGTCAAAATATCTTCTCGTCTTGTCCTCGTGACTCAAGTGTATCGTCTCACATCAGATTATCATAGCCCTTATGTCCTCACCACTTTTGAAACTTGAAAAGTTATTAACAAGTCGGAGACTTCACATCATGGGATACAAACTCTTTCTAGTCAGACTGGTCAGTTGATTTGTTGAGTTACTACATTTTGAAATATGTCTGATGAAGCCATTGCACAAATAGAGATTTTATGTGCATTGATGCCTTAGTTAATACAGTACAAAACCACGGTTCCTGTCACCCTTTGAAAGCAGTTCACCTGTGACCCAGAGGAAGAAATGACTTCAGTAACGGCGGGAAAACATTCATTTACATGGAAGAGTCCTGAATAGCAATACCTTCGGATTTGTCATGCTCTCTAGTTTTATACAGGTGTTCTCTAATCCAACTTTGGCTCACTGTGTCAGCGTTTACCTCAAAAGCCATAATACACAAGTGGAGAAAACCAATTAAAGCGGGTAGGGACATTTTGTCATTTGTTGCTCTTTAACTCTTTTTCACTTCCATATCCATGCTGGTACAACTGCTTCTCCTTGATGCACTTATGCCATCTATCGCAAGTCATGCACTGAGTATTTATAAGTACCTGATTTGTGTGTGAATCTGCCGGAGAATGAGACAAAGAGATGGTATGGCTTGTTTTTCCAGTTTCAGCAAAGTGCTCTTATAAATATTACTCAATTTCACTACCTACATTGTTTTTTTTAATGTTCAGTGCAAAAAAATGACTAAATGTGATGTCAGGAAATCTTGTGAATAGGTATTTTTAAAAATATATTCTTTATTAATTGTTACCGAGATAAATGTGGCAATTGATTTTAGGTGACTTCACCAAGCCTAAGATACAGGTGCAGCAAAGCACAGACGCAAAGGTGTAACAGACTTTCAACCAGAGGGCAGTGAAGCTCTGCTTTTAGGCCTGTTGTGCTACTCCCACTTGGATAAAATGTGAGGCATCAGTTACCGACCTCAAATTGGAAAGTCATATATAGATGTGGTAAGGTATTTAATCCTACTTGATTGGTAAATGTATGATATTATGTGCAAGGTTTGTATAATGCGGCAGGTGGACTGTGTGTACAAACATAAGTAAACACGTGTGTACAGTACTTCTTTTCAGGACATGTGTCAGCACCAATCTCTATAGACCATGCCTTTAGAATTAGAGTACACCACACATTTTGCTCCATCTAGACTGTCCCTTCCTGTTACAGCAAACACTTTCTACAGAGGGCACCTCATTAAAGATTTACACTGCTCACCGCTTGATGAACCAGAAGAAGACAGAAGGGAGAGGAGATGAAGGAGGGGCAGAGATGGATGGAAGAAGAAGAAGAAGAAGGGAAGTCTGTGGGAGGTGAGAAGATGAAGCATACAAGATGTGGAGTATTCTGGGTTGCAGGTGCAAAGAGTAGACAGCAGCAAAAGCAGAAAAAGTAGAAAATGCACATAAATGACTATCCATGTGTCCATTTTGTCCAGATGTCCGTGGAAATCATTCTTTAAACATCATTTCCACAAATGGTCAGAGACATTGCACAGGGAACTTTCTGTTGTTGAACATTGCTCTGAACACACGCGCGCACACACACGTGCCCCCGCACACACACACACTTCGCAGTCCCACTATCTCTTTTTCTGCTGCCAAAAATTGTCAGGAAGATCAAAGTGGGTAAATGTGTTTGATGGAATACTCCACTTTCTTCATTTACCGCATAGACCGGTGTGACTTGAAAGAGCTTTCATTGAAATGAACTTTATCCTGGAGTGCATTTCGAAACAGGGGTGACTAGCGGGGGGTAGCAGATGTGAGTGTTCTGAGCTAGTGTGCTGGGGCTGCTCCTCTCTTCCCTCTAATGTAATTTGTGGAATCGGCTTCCAGTGTAAAGCAGGACTCAGAATTAAATTGAAAGATAGTAAAGATAAGCTGCACATTATTAAAAAAAAAAGCATATTCTTCTCAAATATCAAGAGACAACACACTCTTGTTCAGGTATTATGAATGTGATATGAATCAGGGTTCATTTAAAATGTCGGCATTGGGTCGCTTTTGCTTCTGTACTCCATTTAAGTCTCCTTTTTTTCTCATATGTTGACTCTGACTTTCTCTCATTACGTCTCCCTTTTTGTTTTCCTTTCATTCACTTCTCTTCAAGTCTTGCCATTTACTGTATCTTCGTCATCACCTCCAACATCCTCTGCCACCCTCCTCCTCTCCTTTACATTTCAGACAACTCCACCCCCTCCTTTGTTCACTAACCAGGATTCCCTTGTTAAACCTTTTATTATAGCCCTTTCGGTCATTCCAAAGGGTAATTTAGTAGGCAGGCTATCCATGTCAGCGAACAGACCCCAACTGTTTCTTCCCTTCATTAGTAAAACCATGACATGAGAAGAAACCATGGCAACAACCACAGAACAGCCGCAGCGGATGTGTCAATGAGAAAGGAATGAGAAGGATCCCCAGTGTAAGGTGTTGTCTGCATGTATACACCTGTATGTGTTGTATATGTGTGTGAGTGGGTGGTTATCTCTTGTTAATTAGGCCGCACAACTTCTTTGGTCTTATTGATCAATAGCTTTGATGACTGTTACAGTAATTGGGTGTCTGGAGTGTCAGTGCTTCATTTTGAGTTAACTGACAAAAAGGACATACAATACTGTAGATATATTAACAGAGAACCATCTCAAACTCAAAGACACACTGTGACACAGTCCTAGAGCTGTGTCCTACACTAAGCTGGACAGTTTATGTTTGATTTGAAATGCGAAATCCAGAGATTTAATAAAATGCAATGTAAATGAATTAAAATATAACATGACTTGACAGATCTGATTACTTTGGGTTTTAAGGAGTAGCTTTACGTGGACCTTGGATTTTGTTTTGTTTTTAAAAGGTGCATGTCTTTTTGGCTCCATTGGCGTACTACCTAGTTAGGTGCTCATAAAAAAAATAGTTAATTGGCCATCATGGATCCTGTACCGTAGGCTCTTTGGGGCTGGCAGAGTGGGAAAAAATCATTAAAGTGAGCTTAGTGAAGCTTACGATTCGAAGCGTATCGTTTAACACTTGGGACCTGGGACTAAATGCTAAGACTTGAGAATTATTTGTAACTTCACACAGACAAGGAAGGTTTGTTTGTTTTTTTAAGTAACAGGTCCTGTCTTGTGTCACTGTCACTGACTTTGTCAATAATTAACCAAGCCTGTGATCGTTCGTTAACCTTAACCAAGTACCATGAGTTGCAACTTAAGCCTAGTTCATACTACACGATTTTAAGCCTAATTTGATGGTCAGTGAGCTCAGAGACCGTCAGGCTGTGATCAGGGCTAAATCAGTGATTGATCAGTTGCCGCCAATCAGTGAACTACTCAACGACGCTTCAAAACGGCTCCCTGATGCATCGCTGACACATCGTAGACGCCAGCCAGATATCTAGCATGCCAAACATCTGGAGGACTCCACATCCACATCCAGTCAATGAGAGCAGGCAGCTACTTTTTCTCTGCAAAACACTTTTTAGTGATAGCCTACTTCTGTAGCTCCGACGATCCCTGCTACCTGCGTGTGCTAACCCATTCTTTCACCCAGATTCTTTGTCTTTGTAATTGCTAACTTTATAATAACAAACAACAGCTGTTTCATGTATAGGCTCGGTCATTTGCCATTTCACATTTCCCATGTGTTTTCTTGACAAAAAGTGGTTTGGAGACCAGCATCGGGTGACAGAGTCATCAGCTCGTGTAGTGTGTGACCCCTGGTCACCGATTGGTCACATAGTATGAACACTACGACTTCAAGATTCCCGTCACAAGGCGGCAATAGCACAGCGATCAGCCAACGCTGAAAGTCGTGTAGTCTGCATGAGCCTTTAAGCAATATGTTAATGGTGCCTCAGTTGCTGCGAGTGGATATTGTAGGAAACACTAGAATTGATTTTCCTAGCATTGCATACATACATACATTCACTGTTATGCTGATGAAAGTGTATTTTATTTAACAGTCAAATTTACAAAAATTACAGTCCTATTGAAATTCTCCTACACTACATTATATAATGAATGCAATGAAGTGAATTAATGCCTGTAGCGTATTCATCCAAAGCAATTCATAGTTGATAATACCTTTCATCGGCTCTCTGTAGCTTATTGTGGATTTAATCAGCAATTCTGTATGTCACATTCTGCCTCTCCATCCCTCCCTCCAGCCACATTCCCACTTCCTCAAATACTCTTCCTGATGCCAGTCACTTCACTCCAACACCCAGCCACACCCTCCTGTCATGCAACAACCCATTTCCGTCCAGTCCCAGGCTCTGTTTAAAACTGCATTTTAATGTACTATTCATACTAGGTATGATGGCTAAATTGAGTATGAACTGCGCTCTAATTCAGAATCAGAATCAGAATCAGCTTTATTTGCCAAATATGTGTACTAGGAATTTGACTCAGGATTGTACAATGCTCACAATGTGCTTTCTTCCAATACAATAATAACACAATAATACAATAATAAAATCACAAACAGGCTACAGTATAGAAAACACATACACACTATAACAAAAACAATATAGAAAGATTACTATCATTATTATGTACATCTCGGAGACGTATGAGATATACTGGTGCACATACACATACATGCATACATGTACTCATGTAAACAGTGTGATGGAGCTTAGTGCAAAGGGTGGAGCATAGTGCAAAGGATGCTGGAATAAATTAATGCACATAAATAAAGTATTATGTGCAGGTGTTATGTACGTGCGGTAGGTGGATTTGGTATACAGTATATACAAAAAAACACTCACCTAAAGGATTATTAGGAACACCAAACTAATACTGTGTTTGACCCCCTTTCGGCTTCAGAACTGCCTTAATTCTACGTGGCATTGATTCAACAAGGTGCTGAAAGCATTCTTTAGAAATGTAGGCCCATACTGATAGGATAGCATCTTGCAGTTGATGGAGATTTGTGGGATGCACATCCAGGGCACGAAGCTCCCGTTCCA
>JAPMOB010157134.1:0-10075 GCA_029875015.1 Lepomis gibbosus
TCATGAGCCACAATTAAAGTCTTGTGACACTCATACCAGGCGGCAGGCGTTATTGTTGTTGTTGTCGAGTTTCCACGCGCAGATTGCTTTGGGCCGGGGCTAGTCAAAGTCCAGGGCCGTTTTTTAGTCCCAGTCCGTCTCTGCGGAGAGAAGTCTAGGTGTGGGATTCCCGCCCCCCCCTCCCCTCCCAATACAGTATATTTATTATTTAGTTTCCATGTTTGAAAAATTAAGCAGGTTATCCATCTGTTTTTCCAGTCAATCTCCCCACAGCAGGTTGTGTTGCTGCAGTCCCCCACCCTGTCATCCTGGCTTGATAAAACGACTGGCTGGGTGAGGATTGCCTTGATATCCTCCCCTGCCCCAAAAAGTAGCAGTTTGTGTATCACAGATGATGGGTTGTCACAGCTGCAGTGTGAGAGATAGTGCTACTTGACAACATTGCTTCCAGAGCATAAATTGAGTTGGTATCGCTGTCCTGTGGTGCTCTGATGCTGTGTGATGTGGGTTTTTTTTTTTCCCTGGAGCAACTGTACAACTGCATTTCTAATCATCTGATGCAAGGGAACTTCTTTTTATGACCTTGTTTTTTTTTACCAAATGGGAGCATTAAATGCAGTGGCCAATTAGAATTATTTGACTTGTTAGTTTTTGTCAGAGAAAAGCTTACTCCTCAGTACAGGATTCTGTCTATTTTCTGATATTAAACCAGGACGGCACTTCAGCTGAATGCTATTCATGTCCTCTAAACATCACCCTCCAAAAGTCATGTCAAGTTTCGCACTGCCAGTCCAGTTTGTATACTCTTTCCTACACTGTTCAACCCAAAGCCCAAACATTTCGCCATCAATTTGATCAGAACAGAGGCAGTCAGATCAAATAATGAATTTTTGAAGACTTTTGTAGCAGTGATGCGCAAAAAGGCGTAAGATCTCCCTTAAGTTGGACAATCAAAGGGGCTGATGAGCCGCAGGAACTGACAGGAAGTGAATTCATGGGGACAGGAGGCTCAGGGCCGCAGCAGATAGACAGGAGGCACACAACCATGTCTCTTTGTGCATTTTGACTATGAGCAAAGAACTATGAGCAAAGCACTTTGTGAACAGATTTCATGTCACAGAAAGTGGCAGAGGAAACAGAGCCACTGAAGTATTGATTTAAATGCTGTGAAATGCGGGGTAGGCCACACAGGCGCTGGTTGATTTATGCGATGTTGCTGCGAGGACAGGAGGTTGAATAAAAGGACATCGGTTTATTTGCTGTCTGTGTGTTGAGAGGATGTTTGGTCTTGGCTAACTCTGAAGTTGTGTATGTGTGAGGCTCTTGAAAGTATATTGCATAAGCAGGCAGAAGTGGAAGCCCCTAATCGGGCGCAGGCACTGCTTATATAACTAGGGTGCCCTAAAGTATAATACATTGGAACCGAGTCATTAGAAAGCTCCACTTACAGGAGTTCAGAGACACAGAGAGAGCCACAGAGACTGACAATAGAGATTTAGAGTCTCACTTCATGTGGAAAAAGAAGTGAGACTGGTTTTCCTTTTTTCCCTGTGTACCTCCATCCCTCAGTCTGCCACTTTCTCTCCATCTCTTTCCTTACTTGTCCCTCTCCACTTTGTGACACTTCCTTGTAAACCTCTGAAGCTTTCTTCCATTTTCTTGTTACACGAACACTCTTAAAGTGTCGTTGTTCAACAGTGTTGTTGGACGGATGTGTTCATCATGTGCAAAGTTCTAACTTTGCTGTGTCTTTTCAGTCGACAAATTTATCCTGCCTGTCATATCTAACTAAAAGACTGTTGGCCTGAATTTAGCAGGAATAGGGCAGTTATAGGTCACACTTAAAGGCAACTTACATTGGACTGCCATTTTAAAGCCTGCAGCACCTACCGTAGAGACGAAGCAGTCACGGTGCAATAGCTGGAATGTGCCAATCAAGACAGCAAATGTCATAAAATTGCTGCTTTTCTGGAACATTGATGCATTCTGAAGCAAAAAAGTACAATGGCATACTTTGACATGCCCATGCACACCCAGCTGCAATTATGTGGTGTCACAACAATAAGCACTAGTGTTTTAATGTGTCTAGAAAGTTGTTTATATTTTTTTTTTCTTCAATTCAAGTTTCTTGGAAAGGACCATGAACAACAACATCACCACACTGTATATATTTAAAAATAATTGCTCCCCGCCCCCAGTGGTCAATACATGTGTGACTTTCATTTCGAACATAAATCTGTGGCCTGTACAAAAAAATCATAGTTTACAGATCAGGCTCCTGGCAAACCTTTTGACCTATTGTGCTTATCGTAGTTGTGCAAGCAGTTTTCCTGTGCAATGAGGAATCATTATAGCTGTTTCTGTCACAGTCTTTTTTTCTCTGTTCCTTCAGCCACATTCCTAATTACCCTGGCCCCTTCATTGCCAGTTTCCATCCATCCATCACCTGACTCCCTCTCCCATCTTCACATCTGTTCCCACTTCCCTCATCTGCTCTGAAGTTGCCAGGCCTACCACCAGACCATTAAAGGTGCCATGTAACTCATGCTCTTGAGTATAATACATACATTTAATGGAAGAAGCCATATAAGGCATACAGTTTTGGCTTTGTGAAAAAAAATCTACATTTGAAAAGGCACAAACATCCAGGCCCTGGCTATCTGTGTCAACAGCAGGATAATCCTAGGTAATTATGGGCTCTTATTATTAACCCTTAAACCCCCCCTGCACAATTGAAAATAGCAATAGTTAAAAAAAAACATTAAAAAAAAACCCAAATTCACAGATTTATTAAACTACAATGAGGTCTAAATAAAGAAAAAACAAAAAACAAAGATGTATATAGACAAATATCACCAAAACAAAAGTGCACCATTGGACTCTCTTCCCTTCTGTGGGTAGATATTCTACCCAACCTCACTCTTTAAAAGATACCATCAAACTAAAACTAGAACCCCAAGAACAGACAAAGCAGACTAAATAACTGAATGATACAGGCAAACTTCCCAACAAGACAGAACTGACAGGACCAGACTGAAATAATCACACATAATCACAACTGAATGAGGGTGGGGTGATGGAGCAGTGGATAAGACACATGCCTTTGGTGTGGATAGACTGTGAGACACCAATGTGTCCCTGAGGAAGATACTTAGTTGCTCCAGGCGTGCAACCTCTGTCATGTAAGGCAATTGTAAGTCGCTTTGGATAAAAGCCTCAGCTAAAAATGAAAATGAATAAAATCAATGACATACTAAGGTTCATAACCAGCACAGACTAGGATAACTAAAACAGAACAATCATAATCAAAAAAATTTCTAAACGGGCGGACATCTCAAATTTACACTTAGCTAACACTTAGCTAAAACTAACACTTCCTATTCCTTGCAGCCTTCCACTCACCAGTCATGACAATTTCAGGTTCGCTCACTTTCAGTTTTAACACAGATAAAACAATGTTGTTGCAACCGATCACAAACTAAGAAAAAAAGACTGAAGTTGCATTAAACCAGAATTTCCCTTTAATAATTGTTCTAGTACACAGTCTGACCAAGCTGAAATTAATTATCATTTTTGTGCCTCTCACAGTGTTCCTCAACACTATGATATAAAACCACTGAGACCTTTCTGTGCTTCATATCCCATTTGTGCGCTAAATTGAATAAATGCATCTTGGGACACGGTTTAAGTGTTCCTGCGTTTGTGAGTTCCTTGGGTAGAGAGCAGGTAGTGATCATTGAGATGACAGACATACTCTTTCCTCCAAATGGATTTAAAAAACAAGCTTGAAAAGTGTGTGCACACAGCAGTGTTATTAGGATGCGGCGAGGTTCATCTGCCAGATGCCTTTCCAGCCTCTCATTTGAGTCAGTAATTGTGGTGGATTTCAAAAAATGATTCATGACAAAACAGCCATGCAGCCTTTGCAAGGCAGAAATTGCATTCTTTCATCTTGCTCTATCAACGTGAATTGAATTTATTTGTTCAACCCCTACTGAGTCTCTTTCTCGACCCTCACTCTCTCAATCACACTCCCCGCCTCAAACACAACAATGTCTCACAAAACCATGTTTGTGCTATATTTGTGAGGACTTTAAACTGACTATAATGACTCAGTCTCTACTACTGTCCTTAAGGGAACAGTCCAGCACTTGAGGAATTTCATTGTTGGCCACCAAACCCTCATCAATATAAATTTTACCAGTACAGAGAGACATACATTTTGTTTTCGCTTGCCTGCGGCCCAAATAGCATTTTCTCCATAGAACACCATTATAAAAGAGACATGTCCAACTGAAAAAGGGTCAATTATTAGTCTTTGTGTAATGCATTTTTCATCCATGGTTTTATATGTTTCCCCAGAGTCGAGCAGACGTAAACCCGGCAGCTATAAAACCTTTTTGACTTATGCATCGGTGAGCTACTTTCACTAGAATTAATGGATGTCATCTTTGGGTCCAGTAGCCGGTTTTCATGTTACATCTGCCAGCACACAGTGAGTCTGCTGTGGGCCACACCTGAGACCAATTTTTAGAGCCGTTTTTATTTTTATTTTGTAATTTTCCACCGTAAAAAGTTATTCCACATTAGACACTAGCAGCTCCTGTTTGGAGCGTAATCCACACGACTGGATTACAGTTGATACAGCAGGAAAAATGTGTATTTGCGCCTAATGTCCTCTGAAAAAAAATTAACTAATCACCATGAAACTTTCATAGCTGAAAACGTACAATATAAAGACAATATTTTTTTTATTACAGATCAGTATCTAATGAAATATGTGCTAATTTTCCTCTATTTCATGAACTGAAATCTTAACACTGGATTAAGTCAGGTTTAAAATTATTGTTTTTTTTAAATTATTGATCAAATTTCACGCTTAAGTTAAATCCGCCTCTGTACTTTCATGATTGGTTACTGGTACACAGAAAATTACCATATTTGGATCCGACAACATTCTGCAGGATAGAGAGAGCTTTTCAACGGTACCAGTATCATAAGGTACAGACAGTGGTAGCGGCTGGAGATGTTGTGGTAGCTAATTTTTAGGCGAAATCTACAGAAGCACACAAACTGTATAATTTAGACTTTTTTCCCACAGTAGTCTTTAAGAAGACATGTTAAGGAAGCAAAGTAGCCCGAAATCTCAAAATTGACCAGCGCATTAAAAAACAATGTTTTGGCCTGCCATGTCTCATCTCAACACAAACTGTGTGCAAGCAAGCAGTTTCCCCCCTACTTCCAGTCTTTGCGATAAGCTAGGTTAAACACACCTTGGGCCTGGCTCTGAACTGGACAAATAGGGTGCCAACATCAGGTTCTTTTCTGACTCGTGGTAAGATGGCAAAATGGTGTCTTCAAAATGGGGGTGTGACCCTTCAAGCATCATTTGTTAGCTTAGTTTAAATTCAGTCCTGGTTCTAATTTTACCCCTAAATCTTGGTACAACCACTATAACCAGCTTCTTATAAAAGAGATTATGACCAACATATGTCTGAAAGTCTGAAAATGAAGAATCTCTTTAGGATACAAGTAGAAGAACACTCTTTTTCTTTCTCTGTCTCCCTATTGGCTCTGTTGCTCCTGATTTTTTGGAAGTTTTGCCTCCCCTTTGTCTTCCCAGAAACCTCTGGTACATGAAAGAAAAATGAACACAACATCTCATTCTCCCCCTCCTTGCCTTTGGTTTCCCGGATCTCCTTCTGGGAGCAAAAGGGAGAGAAAGAGTAAGAGAGACATGTACAGAAAGGGGGAGAAGGGTGAGAACGGGAGAGGGGGCTTGGTGCTTGGGACTTAAAGAGCCAAAGAGAGAGGCAGGGGGAGAAATACGAGATGTGGTGAAGGAAAGGAAAGATGGCAAAGAAGGCAGAAAAAATAAAATAGCCTTTCTCTGTTTTCCTCTCTTATTCCCTCTGTCTCTCCCTCTCTCCTTCTCTCTCCACTTGCCTAGCAGAAGCTGAATACTAATTACTTATTAGATTGCAGATATGTGCGGCGGGGCAGCAGGACTGATTAGGTTAGCGCCCTGCTTAATGAAATGTCTTCATCCTGACGCTACTTACGGTATCTCCAACCAAACAACCACTCCCTCTTCTGCCTCTTGGGAGTGCAGTCAGGCTCGATCCAAACTAAGCCAACGTAAGTGATGGGCAGTAGCTGAAGGACAGCAGGGCTGACTGGAAAACTCAGCTGACATACTGGACAAACACGGGGAGGGATGAGCAGGGCTCAGCCAGCCCTAATTATCCCACTGACCCTTCCGGCAGACTTACAGTAGAAGGAGAGAAGTAGGATTGTGAGCAGCTCTCCATGTGACTCAGCATGCAGGGTCTCACTGCTAAAGTGTCAAATAGCAAACAGCTTCAATGAGATTGTCCTGACAAGAAAATCAACAGCATTAGTTTGTTGAAATGGCTCAAATGCCGATGTTTGTGATTACTTGACAAGGACGTCTAGTAGCTGTTGTCCGTCAAGACAAAATGGAAGGAGTATTAATAATAATAAGGAAAAGATGGTATTTAGGACATTTGGGCAGAAGGGATGTGACTTTGACACTACGTGAACCCATCTTTTGTCATCAGTGTCTACACAGATCACATAGCAAACGCAGGACATTAGCAGAGAAGCAGCAGTAGCTCAGTCTGTCCGTGTCGACACAAGATGCATTCAGGTCAAGCGGGAAGCTTCCGGTCTACAATATGAAGCGAATGCGGAAGTCCCTGAAAGCTGCATTCTGTTGAAAATCCAGTGGGAGGCGACTCTTCTGGTTGCAAAAAGAAGTCTGGCTCCATTAGAAATAATAGGGAAATGACCCTACTTCTCAGCTAAATAATTACCCCAGTAAACACTTTCCTGATGACTTTATGGTTTCAATTGCTAGTTTCAAGTCTTCTTCAATACAAAATGATGTGTTTAGTAAATTATGGTCCCATTTATTTAAAAATAGACCACAAAGCAGAGAATGTTTTAGGGCGGGATTATCTATGATTGACAAGTCGTTACCATGGCCACCTGTCAATCAGGCTAGAGCCGAGTCGTACCCTCGGCACTGTGTAAATTTAACCATCACCATTGAAAAAGCTTTTTAGGAGTTGGCAGTCCACTTTCTATGGTGAGTACATTTAGTTTTAAGCCTTTTGTTCTCTATACAAAGTTATCAGCCCTTTTAAAATGACAGTTAACGTGAGTTACAGTTGCCCCTAGCTAAGCAAGCTAGCTAGCTCCGCACCCGGCTGTTAGCTCCGCCGTATCGTCACTTCCTGGCACTTCCTGAAAGCAAAAACTCGACATGCCAAACTCGAGGCTTCAAAACGGCATTCCACAAACCAACGGGTGACGTCAGGATGACTATGTCCATTTCTTATATACAGTCTATGATTCAGGCACAGTATTGAGAGTAGGTCACCCGTGTCTTGCGTGACTCCCGAGAGACTCTTTTTCTCCTGATGAGAATTATCGTCACATTGTAATCTCAGGAGATCTCGTCACACCCCTTGTATCTACAGATGCTTTGTTTCAGTTCAGACAATCAGTGTATTAACATAACAATTTAAAACTGATTCATTGTCTAAATCATTTATCAAGCAAAAATGCAAACATCCACCAGGTTTCAGCTTTTCAAAGGTGAAGGTTTACTGCTTTTCACTGTTTTATATCATTGTCAATTGAATCTCACTGTTGGACAAATTGAACATCAGCTTGGGCTTTCACAGTTCATAGGCATTTTTTCATGATTGTGGGATTGTATACACAATATAGCAATAATGAAAAGCATCATTAGTTACAATCTACTATTTAGCTCATCTGTATCCTTTCTTTTACATTCAGAGATAATTCATACTTTTATTTCTTATGGTGTAGACTAGAGGCCTCTTTACTCCTGCGTAATGTTACAGCTGGCCCACAAGCATGAGCCAGACAGGTGCCAAGAAAAGAGCCTATATCACTTATTTTATCCTAGTTATACTGGTTCATTGAGTTGAGGTGGTTTTAAGATTCACGTATATAAATCATATCTCATTATATTTTTGGACAGAGACAGACCTCAGTCTTACCATAAACCTTATCTAAGCAGAACCACCTTCACATTTTCCCTAACCCTAAACCATTAGAAGGCTTAAACCTCTATGCCAAAACAATCTTCTTGTTTGTTTGACAATCACTGTACCCATAATCCTGCTGGGATCCATAATTGTGGATAAATGTTTTTTATTACAACACCTTCATTTTGTAATTTGGTCTATCATTTCAATAATTTCTAATTACATTATACTCACCAAGTTAACTGCAATGAGAGTGATATCTGAAAACAGTGTCGACAGGTTGTAAATAAAACCCCAGGCTAGACAAACTTCCAACAGTGAGATTATTACTCAAACCATCCATCCATCACATTTTACAGAGCAGCGCTCTGCCTACTGTTACCACAATGGTTGTGTCTATATAGTTTTCCTGTTCAATAAGGGATTATAATGAACATTGAAAGTGTGTTCACATTCAGTTTAAACTTCAATTTATGCGTTTTAGATAATCTGAGTAAACTCTTGACTTTATGACAACCTAATCATCTAAATGCACGTGATAGGTGGGTTGGATTTCCAATACAAAAACAAACAATTACCTAGATCTACAAATATAAAACCCAAGTTGTAATAAATGAGAATTGTCTTTAGAACATGTTCCACGTGCTGGACCTCATCACCTGCTGATTGGCCAGTAAGTTTCTCCACCCATATCGCATATTCCGTCTTATTTCAAAGAGTGATTGAAGATTAACAGAGTCCCTAAAATTAAACAGAATTGCATTTACAAAATTAGCTAAATTCCTTTAATTCGTTTAAGAAATCAAATTCTTAAATGTGCCTTTTAAAGTTGCATTAAAAATGAAGATTTCTGCACACTGCCTTTGCAATAAAGACGTTTCTATAAAAGCAATACATAACAATGCAATCTCGTGCATTCAGTCTGAAGTTCTTTTGAATCTACTACTTGAGATTGTTGTATGTGGCTAAAATACCAAGGTGGCAGTGCGATGCAGAGACGACATAATACTGTTGAAGAAATCAAACATGTTGCATAATATACATAATATCAATTCTAATGCATATTGGTGTGAACTTGATGAGCCCCTGTGATAGCAATACAATTTAAAATATTTAATTAACCCCAAAACCTTTTTGTAGCTAATGAGGCGTGTATTTTTGGCACAGGAACGTGACACGCAAACAGAGAAAATGTGTGAAAGTACAAGGTATGTGAAAAAGTAAACACTTAAATAAATAAATTTAAATATGTTACAAAAGACTAAAAGACAGGATGTAAAAGAAAATTAAAGATAAAAATGGAAAATAAAATAGGTCTGTAAAGTTCAAATGTGTTATTCCCAGCAACAACCAGACATTTAGAGACTGTGTTCAGTTCATAATACTATTACTGCTGCTTTAAATTCTACAATCTACCAAACCTTGGAAAAAATATTGTAGTGAGACAATTTAAAAAATCTGCACAAATACACCTTTCATGTGCGAGTTATGAGACACCAAATTAAAATGTATGACACGATGAAATACTGTTTTAAAAAGTGATAAAAATAACATTTTGTAGTACTGTAGCATGTTGTATTTTGTTAAAATTCACATTTAAATGTTTTATTTTTATTGCTCAATGTACAGATTGTAGCTGCTTCACATTAAATGTTTGCAAAAAGTATTTTGTATGAACAAATTCATAGTGTGGATCAGGTAGATTAATAGTAGACAAAGTGTAGTTGTGTTAATTGACATTTTTCTGGCTTTAACTGATGCACCCACACAGTCCCCACTGAGTTACATAAAGCTATTTCATGTGTAAGTGTACATGCACATTAATAATAGATTTAAATGCTGGCTGCTGTTATCATGCAGCACTGATTCACATTTTGAAAAGCCTTTAGGTGTTTTGCTCAAGAATGCTTAAGCAAGTTGGGTGTTGAACCCGAGTCCTCTGGTTGAGGGAAGGTCTCTTCAACTCTAACCGACTGAATAATCTGTGTGGTATTCATGTCTCTCGTTGTCAGGGCCGCCCATAATGGGGTGAA
>JAPMOB010157201.1:0-13076 GCA_029875015.1 Lepomis gibbosus
ATTATCAATCAGGAAAAATATAATAAAGTCTACTTATTTAATTCATACTAGTAAATAGTACAAGTAGTTAAAATTTACTTGATGTTCCCGACCGTGATGTTCCCGTATATGAAAAAATTTGTTTATTTGTTTAAATAAATATAACTTACATATTCAATATAATTAAGTAACATTTACTTAGTATCTTAAAGATGTTTAGTTTAGTTCTAAGTAAATTTTACTTGATATTGGCAAGTGTGTTGTACTTGATAGTAGAGCAGTAAAATTTACTTAAAATATTAGTGCAAATTGTTACGAGGATTTTATCAAGTAAATCCTACAAGTCATTATTTTCAGTGTAGGTTCATTTACAGTTGATTCATATTCCAGCTTCTGACCTATCAAAGGAGAATTGAATTATGCATCTAGGCCTGGGTTGGTTGAGTTATTCCTGATTCATTATGGGCATGTTATTTTATGCGTTTTTCCTAGAAATAGGTGTCTGTTTCCAAGACGTAAATTGTTGTGCTTAGGACCCCCTTACTTTTTCGGGTAGGGCCAATAAAGGTTGAGTCGTCCGGGTTTATTTTGAAAGTCATGACCGGAAAACAACATTTAAAAGCAGTAACTTGTAAGTGGGCAGGGGCTGGTTGCACCCACCCTACGCCTCCACGGCCCGTCATCAGCGAGTCCTGCAGATCACAGAGCGGTCCTATAAGCGCTTCGCCAGCAGACCTGCGGACAGTGAGCGTGTCGGCGCGTACAGACACTGACAACAGAGGAGAGAGCCACGAACCATCAACTCGGAACTAACATCAAAAGCTCAGATCTGACAGATTACCACTAATCCTCTTGTTGAAGAACCACAGGCAAGCAGTTGCCAGTGCGCGTTTTGGCACTGTGCTAACGTGAGGACAAATCCTGGTTTTGGTCACTTCGTTGATTTTAATCATTACTGACTTGCTCCATTCTACAGAACAGGACAGGATTATAACTCCCGTTTGGATTTAATACACTTTTCATCGTTTTAACTATCCATCAACGCCAAATTCTCTTTACATATCTGGCAATTGCGCACGGGATGGCGCAACGGGTAATCTTTGAATTTTCATTATTAAAACACTTTGCACAAGATTATTCCTTTCCTGCACTGCTCACTGTGTACACTGTGTACTGCACAGGTACATGAATGAAACTATGATGTGGACCCACAAAAGCTAATTTAGCAAGTGCTTCTATATAAATGCCCCAGCCTCTACAGGAGGCCAGGTCTAATGCCCCTTTATTGCATACAATAAACAGGAGGAGTACGTCTTATTAGACATTATTAGATAGAAAGTTTTTTTTCATCCACTTGCCCTCCTGTCACATGTTCATGCCTAATGTCATCTTCAATTTTCACCGCAGTACGATGACTTGGCTCATTATGGAGGCGCGATGGACGGAGTCGGAGTCCCCACCTCCATGTACGGAGAACCGCACGCCCCGCGGCCCCTGCCCCAGGTCCACCACCTGAACCACGGGCCGCCCCCGCACCCGACGCAGCATTATGGAGCCCACGCGCCGCACAATATCATGCCCAGCAGCATGGGCAGCGCAGTCAACGACGCACTGAAGAGAGACAAGGACCAAATCTATGGGTGTGGATATAATAATATACTACAACTAATACTGCTACTAGGCTACTACTACAAATAAAATGCATTTTTTAAAATTATGATGGTAGAGAAAGAAATGAAACTTGTGTTTTTCTTAATAGGCACAAAAGTTCATTTCAGCTGTTGAGCAGAAATCCACAATGACATTTCACATTAATTCAATTTTTGCCTTAAAATTAATACTATACTCTGCTCATGAGAAATAATGGATGCAGTTGCAGTTGGATCTATTTTCGCAGCTTGAAATAATACACTTTTACCCTAGCAGCGACTGTAATAGCTTCAAATCTCTGACAAGTTGTTTGCATTTGAAACAGATGAAACGATCTCAGTGCTGCGGTGCATTTGTTCCTACACATTAAGGAGGAATACATTTTTTGTGCTTTTTGCAAAGCTGTAGCCTATTCTTTTGTTGACATCACCAAGCTTAATGTGAAACGATATCTGCCGCCGCTGTAGTTCATGTTCAGGCCTAACAATGGGCCTGTCTTCGCCTGTTGCAGCCACCCTTTATTCCCTCTGCTGGCTCTGGTGTTCGAGAAGTGCGAGCTGGCTACCTGCACGCCCAGAGAGCCCGGGGTGGCGGGAGGAGACGTCTGCTCCTCCGACTCATTCAACGAAGACATAGCTGTGTTTGCAAAACAGGTAGGACAGACACAAACAGGTGCGCTGAATATACAGAGAGTAAGAAAATAATTCGCAGCCGAATGTGTTCACGACCAAAACTGCAACACTTCATTTTCTGGAACCAAATTAAGTTAAAAACTGATTTGGTTATAATTTTGTTTGATGAATTTAAAATTCGAGGTTTAGGTTAAAAAACGATATCCGTTTGAAAACACCAAGTAACGTTATATTTTTCTGTCTCGGTTCAGATTCGCGCAGAGAAGCCTTTATTTTCTTCCAACCCAGAACTGGATAACTTGGTGAGTGTTCTGCAGCCGCCACATTTCTCTTTGTAATAAAATAAAATATTTGTCTATATTATATTATAAATGCACACAGTCATTATTATGATGTCTAAAATAATGCCGTTATCATGCTTTTATTAAAAAGAAAATTGGACGGTATGGGTTGAAATGTAGGCTATCTATATGTTTTTTTAGATGATTCAAGCTATTCAAGTCTTACGATTTCATCTCCTGGAATTAGAGAAGGTAAATATTCTCTTTGTTCACCTTTAATATTAATATTATTCCAGCTAAGCGAAAACTCGGAGTGCAAATAAAGACTTGATTTGCAGGTCCACGAGCTTTGTGATAACTTCTGCCACCGGTACATCAGCTGCCTGAAAGGCAAAATGCCCATCGACCTGGTCATAGAGGAGCGAGATGTCTGCAAGTCGGACTTCGACGACCTCTCGGGATCCTCCACCAACCTGACAGACCACGTAAGTCTCACGAAAAGGGTTCTCAGGAGGAGAAGCCTGCACGCGAGTGTCCCCTTCAGTCAGGAATTCTCTCTTGTTGTTAAGGAGTGTGAGCTGCTTACAAGTCCGCTTGTTATCTTAATTCCTATTATTGAAAAAAAAAAAAATAGCGGGTCGGGCCAATCCAAGGGGTCACCAAATAAATTTTAGGGGTCTTGAGAGAAGGAAAAAAACACTGCACTCCCCTTTTTTGTTTAATTGTATTCTTATTTTATTCTTAAACAGTGCACTTTTAAAACATAATAAGCTGGAGAGTTTAAGCTCACAATGTGAGCATGTTAACATGTTGAAGCTGTGACTGGGAATGCATGAAGACTGCTTCATTTGATGATTGTTTCTCAGCAAATAAAATTATTACAGCTATTTTTTCCTACTTTGGGCTCCGCTTTTCTTTACAAAGAAGCAAATTCAGATGTTGAAGTGATTTTGAGTTGCAGTTTAGCAGTAGTGTTGGACTATGAGCAAAAAACAGGCCAACTCCTTACTTTACTGATATATATATTATTTAGTATCATTTGGATATGATGGAAGTTTCTCCATGAACGTCTTTTGATTCATTGATTTTTTTTAAAAAGTACAGTATAAATTAACTTATTTTAATCTTCTTATATCTTATCCAAATGCGCATGGCAACTCATGGGATTATGAGGTATGCACCAACTAAAAATGGGACCATGGGCCAGAAAAGACTGAGAAACCTTGACTGAAATGCTGTTTTAGTGTAATGTTTACCATGCAAACTGTAAGTCAATTCAAATATGAATACTGGCATCATCAATTGTATTGGTGCAGCTTCAGTGAAAAACATCATTACTGAATTCAGTGACTTTAGTTTGTTGTTTGGAGAGATGCAGAAAGCAGTTTACGTGTGTGTGTGTGTGTGTGTGTGGAGCCACCAGTTGATGTGACAGGACACTCTCCGGCTGTATTGCCTTCCTCCTAACAGCTGCTACAAAATACATGTGCTGTTCTCCTCTGGGTCCACCTTGATCAGTTTATTGTTTAAAAGGGGTGTGAGTGTACAGGTTAATGTGACTGTATGTGTTTTGCAGCCATCAACCTCGTGAAGGCTCATGCTGATGGCTGGACTGAAGCTCCTGATGGCTGATCTTTTGTTTTGTTCAAAAAATATCAGAGTTTAAACATTTAGTCTTTTGAGTCTGAATGTCTCATTTTTTCAAAGCAAGTGAAAACCTGGCAGTACAATTTCATTTCATCTTATTCCCATTTGAATCAGCTGTAATGTAATTTTCTGTGATCTGCACAAGATGCTGGCACTCATTCGAGACAATTATCAACCCCAAACAAAGGTTCTTTCATTTATCCTTAAAGGATGAAAAATCATCTAAAATAGCATTTAGACCGTCGTGTGACATATACCTGCCGGACACCTGTGAGACTAGTTCAACAGAATCATTGTAAAACCTTTACTCTCAGCATACTGATACTCAAACTATGCATTTTGGAGGAGCCTGAGAACAAAGAATATTATTTCCAATGATTGCTTCACTGTAATTATTGTAGATATGACAAATAATGAAGTTGAAATTCTGTCTTTATTGGAGTGCAGAAGGTCAAGAGTTGATGAGAAGGACATGCCATGCAGCAAAGATCCCTGCTCTGAATCGAAACAGGGATGTTAATACACATCGTCAGTGCTTTAAACCTAAAATGAATACCAAAACCTAAAGTCAGTTTTGTAGAGTTGTAAATCCTGTAGTTAAATGCCATAAATGTATGTGCTTTTCCTGAAACATAACTTTGTTAGGTTTGTGTTTGTAGCTAGTGGTCATTTGGTGTCGGAATTGAACCTGTCTTTACAGTGAGTAATCTGGATAATCTGCAAAAAGCAACTGTATAAGGTAAACAGAAGCTTGAATGTTTGGAAGAATTTTCTTCATCTTTGTATGAATTTCATACACATGCTGGTCCTGGTTGCTCATTACCCTCCATTCCTGTTAATTGGGTTTTAACAGATGGGGTGTTAGGAAATAAGGCCTTCATTAACTTGATAAACATGGAAACACATGGCGCCTCTTTGAGTAACTGTGTGTACTGAGGAGTTGTAATTATTGTGTGGCTGAATAAGAAAAGAGGGGCCATCATTGAGAGGCCTCATTCACACTGTGCCATTATCCCTGTGCTTCTTCTTGTCATCTGCCAACCTCTTCATCTGATCACCATCCGGCAAACAGCTGACGCAGAGAGGCTGAAGGGGGAGGTCTGATGTTTGGTTTGGGCCTATGGCTGTCTGAGTGGCAAGGCCAATCAGCCCAATAAATACAGGGTTTCCCCCAACACGGTTACAGAAACAGCCAGGACATAGGAGAGTCCACATGCAGCAGGGTTACAGACTGTCCTCTAAACTGTTCTGCAATTATATTTAAACCTCCCTCTTGGACAGGATGGTAATGTTGTTCTTGTCTCTCATTTTCACAACTTGGTTTCTGCCTTACTATGCTAATCATGCCATGCAGCTATCTTTGTGTCTGGGAGACCTCATACTGGACCTACTAGACCTTTCTCATCTATTTTTCCCCTCTCCTGTCTTCCTGTCCTCTATTTCCATATCTCCTGTCCCCTGGTGTGCGGACCTCTCCCTGACCTCTCAGAACCCAGCATCCTGGAGAGACATGGACGACGCCCACTCCACGCCCTCTGTGGGCACCCCGGGACCATCCAGTGGGGGACATGTCTCCCAGAGCGGAGACAACACCAGTGAACTCGGTAAGAGTGCCCGCAGGCCTCGTGCATCCTCTTTTATATCAAAGCTTTGACTTTAGTCTTAGTTCATCTAATCACTTCAGCTATCTTAATTGCATTGATAAAAACATATAATCTATGATTAGTGAGGACTGCTCTTATGAGTATTTACCCTGAGAGGAATCATAATGTGCATCAGTACGACACTGAAAATTCCCCAAAATGTTATGTCAAGCTGCACTTATAAAGTACTATGGTCATTAATAAAGATTTACATCTTCAGTATGAACCAATGGGCTTTAGGCTGATTGCTAAGGACAAAGTCAGAAAGTATTGAGAGAAGAACTCTAACTACCACTAAGGACAGGGAGGTTATGTTCTCTGTATTTTTTCTGGCAATGTGGAAGTTTTAGCAACCTGGTGGTGTTCTATATTTTTAAAAAATTGCACGTTGTGTAATGAATTGGGTGATTCCAATAATCTAAGATTTAGCATATATGTGTACTACTTTTTACATATATTAATGGCTAAATAGATAAAGGAGTCATTACTTTCCTACCAGGATTTATACTTCTGTGATAGCAAATTTTGTCTATAGAAACTATAATTAGTCAAGATTTGATTGATGACCTAGGTATTTCTAAAATCCTGGCTACAGGCTGGATAAAGAGACAAACTAATGCATTGTGGGTTTTGACCTTTTGTGGGAATTGCTGACAGGATGAAAAATATGAAATATACAACGTTGCTTTTAAGGGCATTTTCTCTGAAAATAGTGGTGCTTGTTTTGCGCCCCACCTCTGGGAGTTTAAGAAATGTCAATGATCTGAATTTTGACTTGAAGTAAGAGAAAACATCAAAAGGGCAATTACTGTTGATTACTGCTCCCTTGCTTTTGCAGCCAGTATGCGTTCTCAGTGTCAGGTCATTTAGTGCTGATGAAGACATGAACTTATAGCTGTCTGCTGCTCTTTTTCTCTGATGCCATCCAGCCCTGGTCTTCCTGTGCTGGGATTTCTGATGTGCTAATTGGATGCTATACAGGTTTTATCACTTGTTTTTGTTTTTCTACCCTTTGGGCGTAGTAAAAATAGAATGGACTTTAAAGCAACTTTCCACCCTCTGCCAATCAAGCATCAAGGAGCAGAGCATTGTAGAGAACAAAAGGAGGATGCTTTGCAAGACAAGAGAAACTCAGAGGATTAAGAGACAATCAGAAACAGATCAAGACCCTTGATTTTACACCCAGCATTTTTGAAAATCATCTAAGATACACTGAGTGAGCAAAATCTTTATTCACCCAATCAGGATTCAGAAATTGTAGGTTGCTGTGAGTTGAGAAGTGTGAATAGCTTCTTTCCATTAGTTTTTTTTAAACAACAATGGGGGGAAAACCCAAGGTCCCTGCCCTTTTGACCTGGGAGAGAATGCATAGAGGATGGGGGTGCAGAATGCCCCCCCGTAGGGATGTAAGGGCAGAGTATTTTATGTATGTAGAACAAAGGAAAAGAAGAGAGCAGAATGATCAGAGTTGTGGTTGCTTCTGCAGGATCTGCTGCATGCTACCTGCTGCTTCTCCCCAGGCCTCTCGGCCTTGTTTCCAGTCTATTCTCATGCCAGGGAAGAGTCAAACACACAACCTGATAGGATTGAAAGAACAGTTAGAGGCTTGTAATGCTAATCTAATTTGTAGCAGGTAGAAGGCCTCCATAGAGTTTTATTAATGTGGCCATACAGATATCATCACATATTTGTAATACAACAAGTCCTTCAACCTAAATGACAGCATAAGTAGTTTTTACCACCCCCCAAATACTGCTCATTTAAGCGTATCCTAAAATAGCGCTCCTACCGGTGGCATTTGTCCATGCTTCTCAAAACTGCAATTTCAAACTCGGTTTACTGACTGGACCTACATTACGAAAATCACATGACCTACGTAACATGAAATAAACATGTGAAGCCCACAGCGACAGTGACACAAAGGAGGTGAACAAATTAATCTTGTCTCACATGGGAACTGAACGCTGGTCTCCTGGGTGAAAGGAGTCATGTGTTTGCATTGTGCCAATAGAGCAGCCAATAGTAGCCAATAGAGGTCGCTACCACAATAAATGAAAACATGAGTAGTCATTTTGTGTGGCTAAAATGACCGATATAGTTGTTTTTCTGTGAAGGACAGGCTCCTCTAATGCGTACATACTGCTTGGAAAGGACAGCCCTCTTTTTCATGAGGTACACTGATGTGAGCATTATGGCAAAGAAGCCATAATCTTTTATTGATTTCATCTTAATATCTCAAGTCTGCTTTAGATCATGTTCACATATAACTACTCTGCACTGTGGTTACAGACTAAGGGATGGATTGAGGATTTTCTTTCAACCGCCAGGTTTGTATCCCTTCTCTTTCCAGCAGTCAGAGTTGCATATTTTTGGCTCCTTTAGATCATTATTACTTCCAGATCCAAAAAGTGTCCTGCCTCTTCCCTATTGATATTTTTACACTTGGCACAGAAGTCATGTGGCGGGACAAAGTACAAGACCTCTGCACCACATTGCAGCACACATATTATGTCCAGAGCCAACATTCAACATCAGTTCTGGAAGTAGTGTGTACTTTGACGGTGGTGGAGGATGCATGTGTAGGGCATACAACTTTACTGCTGCAGACCAGATCTCATTTAAGGTATTTTTGAAACTAAAAAACCTCAAAACCCCTAACCTCAATCAACCATGTGTGGATAATGTAATAATAGAAAGATTATAGAAAGATTAGCGTTGAATGTTATCAAAGCAAAATTATCCAGCAAGTGTCCTGTCTGGTGATAGCCTTGCTTTTTCAATATTTATCAAGACCACAATATGTGGTCACAATGTGTGTTCAGGGACACATTCTATCAAATACAATGAAGTCATAACTGATGATTACTTTCACGGCTACAAACATATTAGTTACAAATCTTATATGTTCATTTATATTAATTTACCCCAATGGAAGCAATCCATATGAAATCTTGGTAGGCTACAGAAAGAACACTATTCAGAATGATTCAAATGGCGTAACAGAATATTCAGATCCCATCAAAATGGCAAATGACAAAGAGGATCTTGAGGTGTTCAAATATTGCTTTGGGGGAATAATTTTGAAAGTAAACATGAAAAGAAACTGAATGAAAAACCTACAGAAGATAGGACCTGATTGTGCTGGTCTGACAAAACCTTTTAAATTCCACTGCCATTTGGGAACACCAAAGTGGTGGTGATGTGGCTGCCATCCCTGGCCAATCACAGGTAGACAATCCATCCACTATGTGGCTGCTGGTTTGGCTCATGGTTAACTGCTCCTCTATAAGCTCCCAGGTTTGGGTTGTTGCCTTGTAAACTGTGTGAAATCCAGAAAGTACTGTCACTGATAGCTCAACAACCAGGTTGACTGTTGCTGACCGAAGCTAAAGTGGCTGAGCTCTTCCAGGAATGTTTGGACAGGGTCTGCGGGAGGACAAGGAGAAGGCTTGAAATGTCCGTCACAAAGAACTAAATGAAACAAAAGACAGTGGGAGTGATTTAAAAAGAACCTGCACACTTGCGTTGGAATGGAATGTGAGAAACAGGATGCATTGCATCTTTTTGTCACATCAGAGCCAGGAGTCATGAAAAAAAGGAATGAGCAAAGGTGGATGTACCATGATAGGGTCCCTTTAGCATCTGTCATGCTATAGAAAAGACAGTGATGGTAGGGGGTTCACAGAGAAAGAGATAAATGCGCTAATCAATTTGTATCTGAAAGGGCCTTTACAGCCTGCAGTTTGTCGAATGCCAAAGACTGCTTTTTGGTGATTGGCTCCTGGTTTGTGTGGCTTGTAGTTTTAGCTGATGGCCAAACACAGCACAGGAAACACAATCTTAATATTGTGGCGTCTGTGGCTCAGGAGGTAGAGTGGATTGCCTCTAAATCAGAAGGTCAGTGGTTCAATCCCCCGCTCCACCAGGCTCATTAGCAAGATACTGAACCCACCAGTGTGTGTTTCTGTCTGAGCACCATTAGCTCAGTGAATATGAGTTAATGGTGAATGTGTTGTAGTGTAAAAGTGCCTTGAGTGGTTGGTTGACTAGAAAGGCCCTATACAGAGCTTCTCAGTGGTTACCCATCTATGTGTCTGCTATAGCAAATGTGTTTGCTATAAACACAAATAAGATGTATGCTTTTTCATTTCCATGCTGTTGTTATGTGTAGCCTTTTAAATGTTACCAAATGAATAGGATTGTATGAAGAAATTCTTGTATTGCTCCAGTTTTATACCAACCACACATAGATTTGTCCACAGCACAAACTACAGTATCAGTACAGTACAGAACCAGAGTGCAATCACACCTCCCATGGACAAGAGCACGCCCTGTGGTACCCATCAGTGATTGCAAATAGTGTGCACACGGCTGCAGAGGAGATGGTGTGCAAATCTGTGCAAAGACCATGTAGAGCTCTTAAGGGACTTTTTCGGGAAAGACATGGTGCTGTTTAATTTCTTTAATACTATTCTTCACTGCTGTCAGCATCCCAAACACAGTTCTGTTCACCTCCAGATTTAAGAGAGGAAGAAATTAATTGCGCTTCACATTTACTAACCCTTTTAAACATTGGACAAGTGACGGCAAAGTGGACCAGTGGATAGCACTGTGGCCTCACAGCAAGAAGGTCACGGGTTTAAACCCTGGTCGTCCTGGCCTTTCTATATAGAGTTTGCATGTTCTCCCTGTGTCTGCGTGGGTTTCCTCCGGGTGCTCTGGTTTCCTCGCCCTTAAAAACATGTTGCCTTCTCCAGTCAGTGCCATTGACCATTGACACTGGCTCAGATCTGGAGTTGGTCTCTGGGCACTGCACAGTGGTTGCCCACTGCAGAAAATGAATTTCACTATACGTGTAAGTGACAATAAATTATATCTTACCTTACCTTGCCTGAAAAACAAAGCAGGTCTGTTGGTGTTTAGCACAAAATGGTGCTGCATCACAGAAAACATGCCCTGTCCTCCCTGTACATTTTCGGTGTTTGCCAGACGTACCTCTCACTGCCATTTGGTGCTGCTACATGCAAACTACTTGGCTTTAAGCAGTTTTAAGCAGCTGCATCTTCCCCTGTCATTGTTTATTAATTCACACATTCCAGAAATCTTCCAGACTACTCTATTTAGCGTTGTGTATCATGTCTAATAAGGGGAGGAGTTGTGAGATGTCATTGATGATGGATCAGTTCCCCGCCAAGCTCATTAGACTGGCTGCGCTGGCTTTGCTTCACTGATGCATCTGTGTGCTGAGTGCTGCAATCAGTTCTGCTAGCCGCTCAGCTCTTTATCTTATGGGCACGTCATCCACCTATTGCTTCGCCTAGCGTTCACAGCCGCTGAGCTACAGAGAACAGAGACTAAAATGAAGGAGATGAGGGAAAATAAAAACTAAATTTAAAAAAAATATTTTCAAATGTCAAGACTATCTCAAGGACATTCTCAAGGAGACTGTGTCAGTTTAAATGATCTCACTGGACATGCAATTTTTTAAGAAAATAAAAGGTAATGTGACCTGGTAAAATGTAGATTTCTTTGTTTTTTGTAGGAACTTGTTCACCGTTGATACAGAGCAGTTTGCTGGAATACAACATGTGAACACCTGTTAAGAAACTGTGTACAGCATACTGTAAATACAAATTGCTTATCTATCTCCAAGCCATCTAACTAAACCCACCACCTGTAGGGAAGAGAAAGATGTAATAAAAATAATTAAAGCTGCAAGCAGCGTTGAACAAGCCCCATGCCCCATGTGTGCTTCGGGTGGAGCTACAGCTGGCCTCTACACTGCACGCTGGGTCTGAACAGTTAACACTCAGTTAACACTGCACAATTCACACAGGTGAATACACAGGAGTATGTTAAATTACGGAGTGCGTAAACTGGGAAAAATCTTGAGGTGTTAAAAGGTGTGGCTCCAAGAGGCTTATTTTTAGTTCTAGAGATGATACATCAGTCTCTCATATTTCATACAGCTGTTGTTGAAATTTTGTTGGGGGCTCTATTGAGCCAATCTGACACAACAACGACCCAAATCGGCAACAGAGTTAGACGAATTGTGAAAAGCTTTGCAATTTAGCAGTGAGTAGGTCTCTAGATTGCACTATTCAAATAAAAATGGCTGACTTCCTGTTGGGTTTAGGGTACGGCTCCAAGAGACTTTTTTCTAAGTCTAGAGATGTTGCATCTGCCCTCTGAATTTCATATGTCTCTATAAAAAGTACGGCAGGGGCTGCTTTGTTGAAATTTTGTAGGGGGCGCTATTGAGACAATTTTCCACAACAACGGCCCCAAACCATATCAGACAATAAAAGACAAAACATTCTAAGTATCCCGTAGCCATGTGAAGGCTAAAAAGCCTTTAGGGAGTGCTATAAAGCCAACATGCCACAGCCAATTCCAAAAATGACATCAAATCAAGTGTGGCTGCAAAGTTTTGTGGCTCTTTAAGAATCCTAAAGGCCTCAAAAGTGTTAAAAGTTAAAACTTAAAATGGCGACAGAAGTGCAAAATAGTTGACTTCCTGTTGAGCAAAATCTCATAAAAGAAACGTGTTCTTTATAATGAGTACAATACTCCTACCAGATCTCATGAAAATCCAAGAAGCTTGTTGTCCAAAACATAGCGTGTGTTTGGGGGCGCTGTTGAGCCCACTGGCCACGCTCGACTCCATTTACCGCAGAACATTGGATTTCCCACCAGACTATAGGTGCGTGCAAATTTTTGTTAGGATTTGAGAATCCTAAGATCATGAAAATGAGTTTCCCGTGGAGAAAAAAAAAAAAAATCCGAGCAAAAACCATAGGTTCCTTGCACGTCATGCCAAGGACACCACTGGTACCCTGGCACCTTCGTGCTCTGGGCGTAATAATAATAGACACCTGCACTAATCCCCACTTTTACATGCATGCAGTTCATGCTGTATAAATTCAAAGATTTACTGTGTCGGAAAATGTTTTGAATCAGAATGAAAACAAAGAAAAAACATATCAGTAAGTACTTGATAAAAAACTACATAAAGAATTAAAGCTGCAAGCAGCGATGGGCGGGCCCTCGCACCTGTAGCACGTCAGGGTGCTATGCGGCTGCGGTGCATATTCTGGAGCTCTGCCGGCGAGGCTGTGAATTTGCTAAGCGCTTCGAAGGCTGCATAAAGGTGTTATACGTCATTTCCTGTGTTCCCTTTGCACTCAGCGCTATGAATATAAATGAATTTTGGCGTGTAGATGTGTTCGGGGCGGGACAGTTAT
>JAPMOB010157293.1:0-10937 GCA_029875015.1 Lepomis gibbosus
ATATGTTTAATTTTAATTTATTTCTGCATTTATTTATTTATTTATTTATTTATATATAAGTCTTTTTTGGTTCTTCATATACGCCGTCACCTACAGCGTAGCCTGATGTGCACCTCCTCAGAAATGTACTACACGTCGAGGCAACGTGGACCATAAGCACTGTGATTGGTCGGCTGGGTAGCATTGCAACGCCTCCGAACCGACCGGAAGTGCCTGTGCTTTGAAGTAGCTTTTACTAGCGGCCGAAACAGAGGCTGTAACACAGTGGATCAATATATTTGACCACAACAACCCAAGCGAAATGACTCGTTTTACTATCAGAATGTGATCCACTCGGTCAATAATACTTGAAACAACTTAACCCCCTTCCCTTTAGCGAAGGACTAAACAGGAAGCTAGCCTGCTCAACCGGCGCGCAAAAGTCAACACAGTGGAAGCTGTAGCCGACTACCGTTTGTGGGTGTAATTGCAGAATCACAGACACACCTAAGCACAAGTATAAATGCATGGATACGTGCGTAGACCCTACGCAGGAGTATAAATGGGCCTTAAGTCTGCTTCTGGGTTCATCCAGGAGGAGGAGGATGGCAGATCTCATCACTCTAGCTTGAGTGTGAACGTGAAGAAGCTCCATTAATGGAAATAAAAACCTTTATTTGCATGATCATATTGTGGGTTAGCTCTTGCCCGCATTGATTAGTTAAACCACCATAACGACACAGCATTGCCCCTAACTACACAAGAAAACACACACCAACACACACACACACCACAGCCACAGACAGTTATGCTGCTTCTGTAAGAATAGATTCAGTTGCTGTGTCACTAGACCTTCCCATAACAACAGAGAGAAAGGAGGGTAGAAGAAAAATATAAGAACATACAGGGAAGGGAGGGGGGTGATGGACACATTACTCAACTAATATGTAGAGTTGAAGGAATAAAGATAAGTGTAGATGAGGGTAGAAAAAAGGAAAGAGGTAGAAACAAGGGCAGAAAAGAGAGAAACATAACGACAGCGAGTCTGTTACTAAACCAACCGACCACGGGGAGGAAACCACAGTGGATTACAGTTATTTAACCCTGAACACACACACACACACACACGCCACATTAACGTATCAGTGAGGCGTTGTGATAAGAAATGTCTGTTTTACAGTTTGTCTTGAATTGTCTCAAGCCACAAACAATCCAAACATCAAACCTTTGACTACTCGGGTTACATGTTAATATAAAAATAATAAATATTTGCCCCGGTTAGTTTACACTATGCCTGCTAAATTTAAAAATGATGTTTACATGTGAAAGCAAGGCTTCTTCTACATTCTGTATCAATCAGAAAATACAACACTGTTCATTTCAGCCAACGACAGACAGCTCCCTCACTATTTAGTTATTCACTCACTCATTTACACATTACTGATTTGATTGCAGCTCATACACACTACCTGTTAACAAGGCAAATGGTAATTCCTGCACTGCTCTGACAAAATCTTCATATATATACTGTAGTTCTACTGCTGCACAATGCTTAAAATAACTTATTTTAATTCACTTGTATGTCTGTCCAAATAGTCAAGTCCAAAACATACCAAGGACCAGTGACAGTGCTGAGGCACTGGCAGCACTGGTGCAACTTGCTAGCAACATATGCTGACACAGTACTACACTGTGAAAAGCATTTTCTTGAGATTAGACTTCTACAGTCATGTTCCAGAAGGGGAATTTCATTGCTGAGCTCCACAAACAAACAGGTTGTTTCATTTGACACAGTTCGTCATATAACTCTGCTCCACAGACTCAGGAACTGGACTGGCCTAGATGAAACTGCTCTTACATGGTTTTTTATCTTACTTATCAAACAGAGTATTCAAGTCACTGTTGATAACTTTGGTGTGCAGCTGCTCTCATGTCATGCCGGGTCCCACAGGGCTCAGTCCTTGGCTCTGTTTTATTCAGATTATATGCGTTGCCCCTTGGTCATGTTATTTGGCTTTTCATCCCATTGTCCTTCCATCGTTATGCCGATGACTCTTGGTTGTATGTCTCATTTCAAAATCATAACAAAAAAATACAGATGCGTCTTAAGTACTTTGGTCCTGATCATATGTCTAACAGGGTCACCACTCCGCTTTACATGTCATATCTCTTAAACCCTTATTCTGCTCTGGGGCCCCTTTATATAAGAGGACTTATATGTAAATGGTGTTTTTTATCCAGTGATAAAAGTGGATTTAAGTACTTTTACTCAAGTACTGTACCTGGAAGTTGTACTTCTACTATACAACATCTCAGAGGCAAATATTTCTACTCCACTACACTTGTCTAAAAGTTTAATTACTAGTTTTTCAGATTACATATTTTCATACCCCATTAAGGGGAAACACTGTATCTCCAAATGTGGTGATTTTGGATGTTTGTGATAAACAGAAGTATAAAGTGTTCTTTTATGGGCTGAAAAAAGCCTCCTTAAATGTTTTAATCCCCCTTGGACCAGCTGGAAATTACATTGTCACAAAGCTGAAAACAGGGCTGGTTTTCTGGTTATCATGAAAAGTTGACTTTTTAGAGATCACAGGACAGCAACGCTACAAACAGGGTTGGGATGATTCCTTTAAAAATGTATTCCGGTACAATTACAAATTACTTGTTAAAAAATGTAATCAGATGCGTGTCTGCTCAGTCGATTTTTTGAGAAATATTCAAAATCTTCCATTCCCATGAAATCAAAATCCATGTTTAAATGTTTTTATGTGATATGCTTTGCACTATGTTAACACTATGCCAGTACCTGGCCCATCAATGTCAAAAAATGTGTTTTGTAGGTATTCTTGATGATATTTAAGAGTTTGTCATTTGGAAAAACATTTTAAAATGCTGATGACTCATTCTGCACTTGTTGTATTAATTTAGCATCCAATGAAAAGGTTCTCAATGCTGAAGCACAGTGTTTCTGGGACTGGGCTCCACTGATTACTGTACAAAAACACAACATTTTTCACTGATTTTGGTAAAACTGGATCTTATTTCATGGAGTAATATTAGAATCATGGTGAAAATATATTTCCAGTTCTCTTTCTGATGCCTCAACTCTGTGATTCACAGAGTTTCCTGATGGACAGAAAGCTTTACTTGTTCCTGAAGTTAGTTAACAGCTCCCTAGCTGTTGTTATAAGCTCTGTTAGCTCTGCCTGTACTGGGAGCTCGGAACACGGGGAGAGTGTTTGTGTTTACAATAGACAGTATGAAGGAGTTTACACCTTCATTCACGCACTGGAGGTTTTCAAGACAGAAGCGGCAGGGGGTGATGGAGGGGTGCGGTGCCTGAATGGAAACTGGAGTATGGCGGGCGGCCAAAGAAACCTCGCTCAGCAGCCTGAACACCCGGACTGAACACCTCAAATACCAACAGGGAATCCAGTACTGATGTGATTTACACAGAGCTTCTTGATGGACAGCTTTACTTTTCTAAACCACTTACTGTAGCCTATCTGCCTATATATGTGGCTAGTTAGCTTGGTCGGTTACTTGTGCGAAAGAATAAAGTAATACAGATGAAGAACAGCACCAGTTTTTATTTTACATGGACCAATAACAAGTCGGTGGTAAATGTAACAGGAGAATTAAAAGCGGCTGTGGCAACCGAAAAGAGACTGGGAGTCGTTGCAAAGTAAATATGGCGACATACACAGTACAAGTGTAGGCTGTAAATGTTATTTGCACGGTACAAAATATTTTAATAAAAATACCAAGAGAAAAACTCTGTCAGTGGCATCATGTTTCTACTTTGCTTGAGTTATGAGACCCAGTCAGAGAGCCAAACATGAGCGTCTGCGTCATTGTTTCTAAAGTCCTCACTAAAACGCCCTCTGGAGTTTTAAAATGCAAACACGGTCGGCAGCGTTTTCAAACTTCTCCGTTTTAGGTCTTCATTTTTGCTATTTTGGTCTGGACGGGAGGTGCAAACGTCTGCTTTTAAAAACGAAAATGCAGTAGTGTGGATGGGGCCTAAAGCTCACAAAACACAAAACTGGGTGGAGCACACCCTGAACAGATCGTCAGTCTAACACTTTCACACTCCATTTACACCTGCAGACATTGTGGAGTTTGGACTTTGAAAGGAAACCAAAGCAGACAACTGATTACAGACACATCGAAGATATACAACCTCCCCACATAAAGAGCTCAAGTGGATTCTAACACAGGCTGACTCACCATGCCACCATTGTTAGCACTTTGTTTTGTTCTTCACATAAACAGAAACAAGAAGGCTAGTCTGGGTAGTTAGACAAACATCAAATCTCAATTCATTTTTTTAGTCTGAAAGGGTTGGAGAGCCGTCCATCTATAATTTATGATGAGAAATAATGTCACATTTGGGACTATAATAAATGTTCTTAATATCCCAGATTATTAGTGTAATAACTGTTTAGAATATCAAGATATCAAGATCCATCAAACACATAATTTCTTCTTTGCAGCTGGTGTGAAAGCAGGTTTATTGCAATAGATTACATTTCATTGGTCTAAAATGTTTATGATTTGTGATTTCTTGAATAGTTGTTCCCTTAATTAAAAAACTTTTTAAAACTAGTTAAAATGATATTTGGGATTGGTTTATATTAACTGGACTGTCAGTTTCCAAAAGCAGACATATAATAAAAATCAGTTTCTAAAAAGTTGCCATGGAGATTCTTTCATTTTCTTTCAAATTTCTCACCCTAATCGGGGTTGAATGCAGTGTAGCTGAAAACATTTGGAGCAATAAACCTTACATGTTTAATAATAGTTGTACTTTTTTCTTATATAGTTTTTTAATATCTAAACCACTTTGCTGCAATTTAACTGCAACAATGACAGTAAATGTCATTACTTCCTCAGCTATATCGATCCTAAACAAACTGAGGGGCTGACCTATAAAACAGAAGAATGCATCTTTAAGGATTTGGTAATGAATGGGTAGAAAAGTAGCTTCATTCAGCTTCCTCCTCTTCTTTCTGTGCCCACCCTGCCCCCCAGCACATTATTACAATGCAGGCCCCCGTCCCCAATCCCCCAACCCCCCCAACACACACACACACATTAACACACATTAACACACACTCCCTGCCCTGCCCCCTGAAGAACACAGGCAGGGGGGGGTGGGTGTGTACGGGTGGGTTTCCCCAACTATTTAAGCAGATTCCAACAGATGGTCAAGGAACTTTCCTCCTGGCGTCACGTTGCTCTTTCTCCCAACTCCCCGGTCCTTCACCACGGACCTGACTACATCTTGATTTCACTCCCCTTCCCTTCCTAAAAAAGATCAGTTTCAACTCCTGGAGCAAGCAGTTTCTGTTCCCCTTCTATCTAAAAGCGGCGAAGAACAACAACCTTCAGACGGCCAAATTGAAATCTCTTCGGATCCAGAAACTTTTTGTCCTCCCCGGCCATCCTCCACTGTGGGACCAGACATCCAGCTCCTTCACTCAGCGAGGACGGTGGAGCGAATCATGCCCTCCAACTTTCTAACGCCGTTCCTGGAACTGGATGAGGAGTTTTTCAAGGTGAGAGCAATCAATGACAATTTCAAACTTTTATACATATCTAAATGCCACATCCAACTGTCTCCTCTGTGATCCGTTTAAGCTCTTGCCCGCATTGACCCTCGATCCAACGCTATGCAATGCTAGATTCAAGTATAAACAATATTTCTTCATGTGGGCAAAGATTATAAAGTGAAAAACAGAAAAGTGTTTGTCTTTGGATGTATCTCATTTAGGAATGTTGCCTCATTTATGATTGAATTGCTTTCAGTGTTGTGGGTAAAATCAGATTGAAGTGATCTGGTAAATTTCATCTTTACTGCAGCTTTTGGTTTAGAGCTCAAACATTTGTACATGCCAGAAAGTTAAAAGGATTGTATACTTCAGTAGAAAAGTGCAAATCTAGAGTGAGAAGTTTGTTTTAATAAGATTCCTAAACCACACGTTAAACCTGCAAATAAGTCTTGCAGTTTCACATGTTTTATGGGTTCAAAAAGGATTTTTAAAATTCCAAAGAAATACTGTTGGAAAAATAGCTTGTGTTTGACTGTAAAGTATTTTGGTGGTTGAAAGTATAATATGATAAAACACTTAATGTAAATGTTTTGTGTATTTTGACTTTGTGGCTACTCTGTAATCCAGTTAAATCCAGATTCAACGTTTATTTTTTTCTATTTAGGCGATTTCAAGACAACACATAGTCCTACTTCTTAAATTTCTCCAGCATAATCAGCCCTGTTGCTTTAAAATCTCCTTTCAGGTCAACTTAGCCCTGCCTGTCTCGCTCCAGCGCTCCAGGAATGCAAAAAGCTCACATCTATTCTTCTCCTCTTTCCTTTTGTATGACAGAATTTCCGCGGCCTGGAGGCGACAGATGGCTCGCCTACCAGCTCACAGCAGCAACGGCAGCAGCACAGTCTAAGAGTACTGGGCTTCCAGCGTCGCCATTCTCTGTGCCCCGTGACCCTCCCCAACTCCAAGTTTAACAGCAACAGCAGCAGCAGCAGCTCTGAGGTGACCGACTCTAGCTGCTGGGGGCTCAACATGGCCTCCAACCAGCAGTGGAGCAGGGAGAGTCAGTTTCCCCGCTCGTCCCTCAGCCACATCCCTTTCAGAGTCGACCGCTCGGTCAGCATGATTGAGGGCAACGTCAGCAGCGTGGGAGACAGAGAGGACAAAATGGCTAATTTGTCCCCGCCACTGCTGCTCCCGCCACCAGGCCTCTGCACCAGCAATGCCTCTCTCTCCCCCACTGCTTCCTCCTCTGCCCTCAGACCAACAACCCCCTCACCTCACATCTCCACTCGGTACAAGACAGAACTCTGCCGCACCTTTGAGGAAAGCGGGACCTGCAAGTATGGCGCCAAGTGCCAGTTTGCCCACGGCTTGGACGAGCTGAGGGGCCTCAGCAGGCACCCCAAGTACAAGACAGAGCCTTGCCGCACTTTCCACACAATAGGTTTCTGCCCATACGGCGCCCGCTGCCACTTCATCCACAACGCTGATGAGCTCGAAGCCGCCGGTCCTCCTCAGAAACAGAAGCTGAGGCCTCCTCTGCTGCGCCATAGCTTTAGCTTCGCAGGTTTCTCATCCTCTCCACAGACTTTCCAACCAGTTGAGGAGTCACAGCCTTCTTCCCTCCTCTTCGCACGGGCCTCCTCCGTCTCTCCTCCTCCATCCTCCATAGGGAGCCCAGAGCTTCTCTCCCCTCTCTTCCCTGAGCCGGGTACACTGAAGCATTGCCCCTACCCCTTCTCTGGCGTCACCGAACTGGCAGGCGACAGTGGTGATTCAGCTCTCCGCTTCTATGCTGTGACCGATTCTGTCAGCAGCAGGTGTCCCACCTCCACTTTCACCTCCAAAAACCCGAACCTCCCTTACCATCTCCCCCAGCAGCTGCCAGTCTCCCTGAATGCCCCCCCTGGCCTTCAGCGCTGCTCCTCTGCAGACTCCCTCTCTGAGGAAGGCTACACCTCCTCCTGCTCCCTCAGCTCTTCTTCCAGCGGCACAGAGTCACCAAGCTTCGAGGGCCGTCGCCTGCCCATCTTTAGCAGCCTCTCTGTTTCAGACGAGTAGGGAAGGGTTTTACTGTAGAGCTGAATTTAATCAAGGATAGATGGTCTAATTGTTTAACTCTAAGTGACCAGGATCTGATGTAGGGTTTTTGTGTCCAGTATAGAAACAAAAGAGCAGTTTTGACACGTCATCTTCACACAATTAAGCCTCTAAATAAATCAGAAACAGAATTCAGATACCAGTCGCAATGGATTAAAACATTAGGTTTTCAGTTCCTCTCTAAATCCAGCCAGGTAAATGTACCGAACTTTGTGCATATTGCATTTCTCATCCAAGCAGTTGTAGCGCTGCTCAGTGTTTGTCCAGTTTTAGCTGGCTTCTCTTTTTGTTTTATTGTTATTTTCCTAAGGTTGTTCTTTTATGCCATTGTTACTGCTGTATACTGTTGTATACCCATTTTTAGAGACTACTTGGAGGGTACTTCACTTAGCTCGGCATTCACCCATATGCTTTTCCTGCTCAGTGGGAAGTTCTGTGTGAGAATTTCCTGTACCCTTATTTAAAAAGGAAACATAAGTGCTGTTTGCCCTACGACTGATGTGCTGTCCACTTTTTTAATATGGCAAAGTTGTTTTGTTTTACAGATCTTATTTCTTATTTTGCTCCTTGCAAATAGTTGCAGTGATGCCAGCCTGCAGCACATCTCCAGTCATATTTAGGGCTTGAAATGTATGGGCTCTGTATGGAACCAACCTCTTGTTCATGAGTAAGAGGGTTAAATGACTGTATGCTGTTAATTGATTGGTTGAACGGCCGTGGCCACTTGATTGTATTTGCCAACCATTTAAATTGCCTAGCAGGGGTTCAGCTAAACTGCCTTAGCAAACAAAGAATAGCTTAAGTGTAGGCAACCCACTGACTCTCTCTAGCTACCAAAGTTGATGTTTGAGTTCTCCTAACCTTCTAGTACTGTTAACACATAGCCTAGCCTTTAGCCATGACAGGTAATATACAGTGTTATGTTTATTGTTATTATAGCTTAACACTTTTGAAAGACTTATTTATTGCTTTTTGTATGATTTGTTGTTTCTGCCAGAGTTTGCTTTGTGATTGTGTTTATGCATTTTTTTATAATACCTGAGAAATTTTGCTTTACTTTTGCATTCATGATGTCCATCCGCCTGGTTTATGCTATCCATTAGCTTTATGAAGGCTTGCGGAGAGGAGAGGAAAGGAGGACGAAAAACATTTTTGGCATTCTATATGTATGTTGCCTTATTGGCTAATAGGCCTGGCAGAAATCAAGACTCACTGAGTTTTCACATCTTAAGCAGGTGGTTTCTCCATTCGACTACAGAGGTCTCCAGACGATACCGTTTCTGAAACATCCTCAATCGCATGGGCGCTACTTTCTGCTTTTTGTGTGAGCATAAAGTGAGTCTACTCTCCTCTCCATCCAGCCTCTGACTGTAATAACCTTTTTTACAAACGTTAAATGCTGTTATCTAAATACAAAGCAAAACAGTGTTGAAAGAGGGGTTCAACACACACTCATGGCCTCAGTGTGAGTCAGCAGTTGTAAATAAAAATGTGGTACAGTATTATGAGAAGCTATATAACCATCAAAAGAAAGACAAAATCTATTTTGATGTTAGAAAAGAAGACTAATATTTCATAGTACATGTGTGACTAATGAGTGTCTATCAGACCTGCTGTATTCCTGCATTGTGGTCTTAGTGTGTGGAAAGTCTGTGTGTGCTATCTTCTCCTCTTGTGATGTAAACAAACAGGTGAAAAGGTCACCTTTGTTTATAGATTTTTATCTATCAGAGTTGCCTGGATGACAATGTGTTTTTAGGTCGACCTCTGTTGCACGCTAGCTAGCTAGCTAACTCTCTGAGTGGCAGGTCAAATCAAGCGAGTTCAAATGAAATAAGGCAAGATTTTTTTATTGTTTCTTTTTGTCATGACATTGACTCAGCCTGCCCTGATGAGTCCAGAGACGCTTCTCGTTGCTGTAGCTTATTGTTAGCTTGACTTGACAGCAAGCGTTTTTTGTAACTTTTGTTAACTTAAAGTCTTATTTATTTTGTTTCTCAAAGCAAAAACCTATATTGTGTTGTTTGATTTTGTGTTTTTTTTTGTTTCACATAATTTAAGTGCATTTATTGTTTACATTCCATGGGTTACGTTGATATCCTAGCTCTTTATCTTAATATATTTGTCCATCTTTATTTCAAAATAAAAGTCCTTGAAAAATAAGAGCATTACATTTTTTTTGTCATTTTGTTATAGAACATACAAGAAGTCTGAAATCATTTGATGAAATTTACCTAGATTAGATCAGATTCAACTCAAGTGTCACTATATGAAGGAGTTTTGGATTTATTTTCCTATGAAGGTCATTTTTATCCAAAGTTACTTATAAACAAAACTCACAATGAAACTTGAAAATAGCAATAGCGATCCACATAAATCTTCAAATTAATGAAATCCAACACCCTAAATCTTCACATGCTTGTGTCTATGCTTGAGCATAATCTGTCTCAGATTCTCCCCCTCTGCCCACTCTCATCTCTACAAAAACATTTTCCTTATCTGTTACATTTTTATTCCGTTTCCTGCGACATCATGTCTCACAACAGAGGCAAATGACCAGAGTGCTTACTCTGATTAGCTCATGAAGATAAGCAGTTAAAGGCAGTTACGCCTTCTGCAGAGAAGACCACTGTGCACAAAGTCTTAGTACTGCATAGATAGAAGAACATTTGGAATATGAGGTGATGCACGAACATAGAGGTGTTGGATTTAGTGCAGATTAACTCTTCTCACAACCTTTCTACTACAACAAATGGCTAAGAGCTACAGTATTTGTTTTGTTTTCTGTGTTAAATGTGACTTATGGGAGTCAAATTAATTGTAAGTGCGGTTGAAGGTAGGTTGCCAAAAAGAATGTTGAGCAGGAAATCTTTGTCATTAACACGAGGGAATAACAAAATGCTCCTTTTTGGGGTAAGCGTTCCCACGAGCATCACTTTAAAATGCTGCCACTGCTTCTACAGCCTTTACGATCATCTGTGTCTCACTGACACACAAAAGGAACAAAGATTAACTCTTTCTCTTACTTGTGTTCAGGGAATCTCCCAGCCCTCCCCTCAGTGTGTGTGTTTATGTGTGTGTTGCGTGTTGTGTGGGAAGAGGAGGGAGTTTTGTTGCAACTCGTCTGAACAGACCAATTTAGAGTGAGTGACACTGAGGAGAATGTTTGGGCAACAGATGCTCGAACAAAGACTTTCCAGCACACAATGGGACACAGAGATACTTGTGACTGATTTCCATCTATTCACATAAAGTGGAGCAGAAGTTGATGTCCTCCCCTGTGTGTGTGTGTGTGTG
>JAPMOB010157331.1:0-14292 GCA_029875015.1 Lepomis gibbosus
AGCTCATGGCAGGATCTGGTCATTTTGTAGCTCATATCTCACTTTGGCAACTGTCATACATGATGCCTAGCTCATATTTTATATTATCAAGGCAATAACTAAGAATTAACTAAAAATATTATGCAAGAACTTATGTATACGTGCGAACACGTGAAATTGGTATCACATGTCCCACATGGAAAGAATCTATATAAACATGTTTTAATATAGGTTTTTAATATATGTGTGTACATATATAGTGCATACGTGTACTTATAGGTACATATATGCACGTATATATGTACACATATGTGCATATATGTACATATAATAAAGGAAAACGGCCAATTTTATATATGTCACATATATGTTTATATAGATTCTTTCCATGTGGGTTACTACTACTTTCTCTCCCTGAGACCTCTGTAACAAATGACAACAATAAGTGAAAAACAGCTCTATTTGACAGACAGGAAGGTGCTTTCTTCTTCTGTAGGTAATGTTTGTGCACTTTCTGGAAGCTAACATCAACAGGCCAGTCAGACATCACAAGTGTTAAACAAAACAGACCGACCTGATTAACAGAAACTTCCAGAAAGTCTTGAATGAACATTTTTTAAATGTATTGACATACAGCATTAGGATATTAACAAAATGTTACGAACAGCAAACATTAATGAAATCCACCTCTAGCCTAAATTGAAGAATGTGCCGAGTGAAAAGGGGGTAACGTTATTTTCTTGAGCTAACACGTCAAGTGTCGTAACTTAGGCGACCGATCAGACAGATCGGAACAGAAACTTCCAGAAAGTCTTAAACCCGAATGAACATGTTTGAGATGTATTCAAATACAGCATGAGGATATTAATAAAAGAGCACAACGTTACATAACAAGTGAAAACATCTCTAAAAATAGTTGCGTCATAACTTTAATATTGGACTCTGGTATTGCCAGACCTTCTCCAGCTAACGTTTACTAACGTTAACGTTATGTTTGGACTGGGGACAGAACTAACTAGCTAGCTAGACCAGACTTTGTAACATAAGTTACAACTTTTCCACCTTTTTACTTTAAAACTAAAAGGGTTAGCTCACGCTAACTGTAACTAAGTTGTCATTATTTAAGTTCATGGTAACATTAACGCCAGGCAAAAGAAGGGCAGCAAGTTTTAGGCTATCTTGTCTTAACGTTAGCTGCATCTGTGGTGAAATTAACTATGCGGTTTATAATACATACGATAGCGGGGGGGGGCACGAGGTTGGACAGGACACAGCATCCCCACACGTAACGTTAACGTTACTTGAGTCTATGCGACAGGAAACCCGTAACAGTGCACCATAGACACATCAACGCTCTTTCAGCAAAGACACGTTAAAGCCGCCTCGACACACATATGCTAACACTTGACGGTTTTATTACTTCAACGAGTGCTCACCTGTTCACATGTAATGTCCGCTCCAAGGTCCTCTCTGTTGTTGCTGTTCCCCCTGTCTTTAGCCTAAGTGCGGAACCTGTAAGTGCCCGCTGGTTGCTGGTGATGTGGCCGCTGATACCGACCAGCTCTCCAGACTGCTGCTGCTGCTGCCTTCAAGTGCTGTCGGTTATCAGATGCGCTCCATAATGATGATGCACATGAAAAAGCGGTGGATGGTCTCCAAACCAAATACAATGGAGTTGTTTTTACTATTTTCACAGATACGTTAGGACTGAATGGCTGTCGGACACTTGGTTAGATTTTATTTTATTTGCAATAGTATAAGTATAAGAAAGTACAGGGGCACTGGAATTCTTGTGTGGACCTCACTGAGTCAGATTTCAACTAAGAACACAAGCAAAGAGAGGCAATTAGACTTGGATGCATTGGCCTTGAAAGCTCCAGGTTAGCTGTGTGGCAATTTGATTACTTGCAAATGTGTGTATAGTGAAAACCAACATGGCAAGATCCATGGTGCAGCTGTGGCTCAAGAGGGTTGTCCTAAAATTGCAGGGTTGGTGGTTTGATCCCCAGCTCCTCCTGAACCCCATAATTGCACTTGATGATTACAAGGATGCTTTGCTGCCATCAGTTTGTGTGGGAGAGGAATCTTGTAAAACACTGAGTCAAACTTTATTATTGTATTATTTTATATTTTGTTTTATACTGTATTTACATTTTACCCATGTGTCTAAATTTCTAGTTTTCACAAACTAAATAAGAAAATCTGGTGGCATGGTAGTATTTCAGCATAAGAAATACTGGATGGGGAGGTTCAGAAGGGGCCCACAGCTCTTTTTTTTTGCCCCAAAGCAGGTAGCATCCGGATCAAGTATCACATGCATTTGTCGCAATGTTGGACTCTGATAAGGATAGATAATGCTTGTGAAGTCCATGGGCTGAAGTCATATTTAGGACTTCTTCCGATCCCATGAGGTTTTAACGAGGGGCACTTGAAAGCACCACATCTTTGAGTGTCGACAGCAGCGCTATTTCTCTGACCTGCTCACACACCCATGATGTCCCTCAACAGAGCCATCAAACAGAGGACAGTCTTCGCAGGGCATTGTTCACATGTGCATTGTTCATGAACTGACACATGAGGTCTGTCCTGCGCTTCGGATATTCTTTAGAAGTAAAAAAACTGGGTTAATTATCGGAGCTGGTCTCATGCAACCAGGACTAGACGAACGGCTTTCTGCGCCATCTGTCGTGTACTGCGGGAAACAGGTGACCTGACTATCAAAATTGTCAGCTTTAACTACAAAATACCTCATGGAAAACCATTCCTGCCAATAAAAGAGAGGAAATATGAAAAAGCTTTGTATAAATATTTATATAAAAGCTTCCATATGAGTCAAAATTATGTCTCTTAGTAATTGTGACCATTTTCACATTATAGTAGGAAAAGCACAACAACACACTGTATGCTGTCTCATTGGCATGGTATATGAGGAAGCCATCATTAATGTTGTGTTAGACGTTTTCATACTATGACACTAAATGTCTGCTGTGAAAAAGTTCTTCATAATTTTGACATATTTAGTTAAAACTTTGAGATACCAACACGCAACACCGTCTGTCTTTGCAGAGGGTTTAAGTGCAACTTTTAAACACCCTACACACTCACACAGGAGTGTGTAAATTATTCGAGTTGATTCGACCTCTGCTCAGGTTTAAGTTGGAAGTAATCTGTACAGTATGGTGCAAGAGGCATACAACTAAGAAAAATAAACATTGTATAGTCCTTACACTGGTTTCCAGTGTGTTTCAGAAATGATTTTAAGATCCCACTCATTATTTTTAATACATTTAAGGCCTGACCTCACATTACACCTCAAGAGTTACTCTCTCCTTGCATGCTCAGACAGGAACTTATTGGCTGATAACTTAGCTACGATTAACAGCTTCTAAAAACTTTTATCTGCTCAAGAAAATAAACTCACTAACATGTGAATTTGTATATTATATACTGCACATACATATGTACATTTTGGGGTTAAGGGCTACACAGCCTACATACATACATTTTATTATTATTTTACTCAGGGAGACGTCAGGATACCTACCCACACAGAAGAGGCCTAACCATGCAAAATAAGAGAAAAGACCTGGGTGGATGCATCACCAGTGTGTAGGGCATGTGTTAAATGACGTGTGGGGACAAGCTTTAAAGTCAGCATATAAGAGTCCTTGTCAATTAATATAAAGTCCAAATTATGAAACACTTGATCAAAAATTTGATTCTCTTTGCAGGAAAGAACCTCCATATTCAGCTCAAAAAAAACTGGGCAGGACACAGAAGCTCTGAGTAAAAACAGAAAATCTGTCGGCTGAACTCATCTTAACCCAAAGATACAGAATGAAGCAGTGCAGGTTATTGCAGTTTTAAACCAAATTGAGGCTGAAATTACAGACTCACATTGATTTTAAATGGAAAATGAAGGTCGTTCTTGCAGTTAAAGCCCGCCAGAGCTCTTGCCAGCTAAGGAAGACCCAATGAAAATGACAGATGGCTATTAATTACACTGGACATTATGGGCAGTCAGTATCTAATTAGACTCATTGAGCAGGAGGAATAACAGCAATAGATATCATACAGTCGATAGCTTTCCCTAAACGTATTCACATACTTTTATATGCTTTTCTTTGATTGTTATGACTGCACTTTACTTCATACATTGACAAATGTGGACTGTTAAAAGGCAACGATAATTCTCGACTGCAAAGTAGCCCAAGTAAGGTAGACCAAGCTGCTGCTCACATGCAGGTATTTAAAACCCAGAGGTAAGGTTGGCCTACTCCCTGTTCATGTCCGGACAGGCAGAAAGTACACACTCATTACACTGCACTGTCACACACACTATGCTGATGTGCTGCTACGCCAAATGAATAAACTCACACTTTATTAATAAGGCCCAGGCCCAGTACATGTTAATTTCTTGTCTTTTCTGCTGCTACCAGGCAGCCAAAGTTTAATAGTTATGAGTCTTTGAAATGTTTCCAGGCGGTCATCAGCACAATAAGCTGTAGTTCTCCCAGTCTTATTTATTAGAAGCTGGCACTGGCAGCAGAAGGTGTCTCATTTTACATGAATTGTCCCACAGATGTACAAGATGATTGGCCTATTATTGTTTAAAAATGTTCTCCATACAATACCACTGGTTGACCACCAGATGGCCCTCTGTCATAACAAAATAATAGAGAAGGTGCAAGACATTTTCTCTTTGATGCAACTCCTGCAGCTATGAATGTCATTCTGTCTCATGATTTCTTGCCTATTCACTGAAGGCTGAACCAGGTATGATTAACTTGTCAGATATGCCTCCATGTTGGGCGCACATTCTTGTTTAATGCTCGCTTCCCAGGCATGCACAGCTGATGGCACTTTCGGAGTAATTTTGTGCAAAGTAGGATACAATCCACTATCACCCTCAAGTGATTTGAGGGTGATACTTTTTGATGTTTCCTTGCTCCGCAGCAAGATAAACAAGCCTAAAAGCTTCAATTAGCCCTTAAAAGGCCTATGAGCAAGCTAAAGTATATTACACACTGAGGATGATTCATAACATCCTGCATTAACTTTGTCAGTTATAATCCATCACGAGGTAATAGTGTTAAATAAATCTCATAGTAATTGAGATGAATCCCTCATTTCAATGACAAGTCTGGTTTTTAAGACCCAATTATCACTTTGAGTTCCCTGGCCCAACGGATGTGCAGGGTTCGGGCTCTGAGAAGAGAAGAGGGGGCAGCAAGTTGGCTGTTTCAGCAGGGAGGAGAGGATAAAGAGATGGACTCGGTCCAAAGAGGGATGGATTTCTTCCTGGGCTGTGCTGCATCAGAGGGCAGGTAGATTTATGACAAACGCACACAATCTTAATTTGTGCTCAGCCCGATAATGCATCTCAAGGCCAGAATAGTTCTGCTCAGTGTTTCTTAACTGGATGTTTCTTTAATTATATGTCAGAGGCCATAAAACTCAGGAGATTTTACCACAAAGCACTGTTTTATGTCTTGGTCATTACTGTAAATTACAAGCAACAAGAAAAGAGACTTATGGAAGGAAAATGGAAAAAGAAAAGCGGATTTATTCATTTCCATACACATTCTTTTTTTTCCCTATCTTTCTTTCTTTCTCCCTGTTGGAAAGCTGATCGTTTGTAAGCCTTGTCCAAGGTACTCTGTTGTTACTCCGTAAGAGCAAACTGACCAGGAAAGAGATTGTTCACCATAGCGAGCATGTGTGAATCCATGAAGCCTCCTTTCACCACACAAAAGGAAAGAAAAACAAACCTGTACAAATATTGAATAATACAAGAGTAGTTGTAAACATATACATATTCACAAATTCATAATCATTTAATACTTTCCTCCAATCTAGTCCAGCAACATAAGCCATTTACACACTTCAGATGGCGTGTACACATACTGTATGATTATTGGACATGACAGTTATTACTAGTAATAATTATCATTGGAGAAACACAAAAACTATAGTTTTGATGACCTCAACATGAAAAAACATGACTCTACACAAAAGCTTCTCCACCACCGCAGCCCTTGGCACACCACAAGGTGGTTTTAGAGTCCTACAGTCCCCGTCTTTCTGTTATATTGCCTTTTTTATTTGATGCCACTTAGTCTTTGGTGAAAAATAACTTTCAATCCACGTTAGATTATGCAAGACAGCAGCTGCTACTCTTGGTTTTTACTCTTGCATGATTTTTCCTGCAAAGTTCGACTGCATCGCTGTTCTTCTGAAGTGTTCTGACAAGTGATTAAACATTTAAATTACTTAAAAGCAACAAGGATAAAAAAAAGGCTTCCTTCATCCTTGCACCCCCCTTTTCCTCAGCCTGTGGGTGATCGTTTGCTCACCAGCGGCTTGGCACGCACACACTCACTCATACACACAAACACAGTAAATCAGGCAGGTCAGTGCATCATTTGCTTTCCTTCCTCTCTCCCCTCCCCCACTCTGTTACAAGTCTTTTTCTCCCCAAGCCATTTGTGTGTGTTGAGTCCATGGATACAGGGACAGAGAAGCCGTTCCCCCTCCTCAGCTCAGCTCGAACCCGGCGGAGGACTCGATGGCGTACAACAGCTTGTTCCTCATCAGTTGCTGATCGCAGAATTCCGGGAGCTTGAGCAGGTTCATGCAGGTGCTGGCGGTGGGCAGGCGCTCCAGGTCGGTGCCGCCGTTGTGGATGCAGAAGACCGGGTAAAGCTCCTGTGTGCATAAGTAAGCTGTTAATAAGCACCTGACAAATTGGCTGTGGTCACAGAGTGATTGGAACATTTCAAGGCATTTAAAGATGAGACGTGAATCAACTGATGTTGATGATCACATTGTCCAAAGCAATCCCGATTAAGCAATAAATGTCAAACTCCACAAGGGGATAAATGTTAAAAGAGAGGCATTAAGCGTTAAGCTAATACCGTGGAAGTATAAATTTAGGAAATCAGGTTAGTGCTTGAAAGGTACTGAGTGGGAAACTAGCCCACAGTTTGACCTTTGGATGAGACACTGGAGGAATGGTCATTTCATGTTGTCTATCTGGCATTTTTTTAAATCAAGCTTTCTTATGATGAGGCCACCTCATCTACAGACTATGACACTGACCATTTCCATCACAAGCTGGGGCCGACGAATAAGCTCCCCCGCCCCGATTCATCCTCTTGTTTAAAGTTAGCGTATACGGTTCAGTGGCCATACTCGCCCGATTAAATGGCTCTTCGGGGGCTTAGCCGTAACGACCCCATTTTTCTGACAATTACCGTATTAAACTATCATTGCTTATTGAGAAAGTGCCATTACCATGGCTATCATTTTGGAAAAAAGGAGAGTTTCCATCATCTTTTTTAAATGGCTTCTCCTGACAGAGCTATTTCTCCTCTAATGAATCCTGGGCCGTTTCACGACAGCTAATTAAGGCTTAGCTGGCTCAGGCTGAGGGCTGGGTCAGGGGCCGCTCCCCCCCACGAATTGCCGCCCTTTCAGGCCCGGAGAAGAGACGGAGGGGAGGGGTTTGTGGGGGAGGGGGGCATCCACACACTGGCCAAAGTCAAATTGATTAAATGAGGAGGAAAGGCAACTCTCAAATCCCCCAAGAGGAGGTACCTGTGAAGGATTTTAAGGAGAGTTTTGATCGCTCACTCTACTGCAGAACTGTAATTAGGTTTTCTTAACTAATGACAGTCATAAAGAGTACTAAAACCAATCATATGATGATTACAGCTTCTGGTTAGACCAACTAAGACACATAAAAATTCTTAAATGACCCTGAGCAACATATTCTGCGCCCCCCCCATTTCAAACTACCTAAGTGTCCCACAAATCAAGTCAGTGAGAAAGTGGAACAGCTTCCAATTAAGAAATCATTTAGCAGGTTAGCAATAATGATTCAGCACTGCTGAAACAATGTTTAGAAGTAGGGAAATATAGTTTCCGTGTATGGACATTTAACAGGAAATTACTGCTTTCTGCTGTGTCACTCAGAAGACAAACGTTCAAAAGTTCAACCTGCTACCGAGTCATGGATAGCAATATTTGTCCAGCCAGGATCTCCAACCAAGCCCACACATACAGAGCTGCAGAAGGAGAAGGTCATGAACTATAAAACAACAGTGGACGTGGAGATAAGACCTTGCCACACTGCCTTGGGTCTTATCACCGGCTAATTTGAAAATGATCATTTTGAGGGATGTTATCAGTCTCGGTATTTTCATTACAAGCCCATTAAGAGGGAACACTCCCTTTGGCTGAGCTTAGAAAACCTGCCAGTAATGGAGGAAACAGATAGTACACAGTCTGCAGAACAGATACAGGAAGAAACATGGGGAAAGTTCAAGTCTGGTAAACCCTCACCTTGAAGCCCAGCAGTGGAGGTCTGGAGCAGCTGGTGACAAACTTCAGCAGCTTGCGCTTTTCCTCATCTGTGAAGCCTTCGACCACCTCCCAAAAGATCTGAATGACTGGGTGAGTGGCTGAGTACCCGCCTAACGGAGATGATGATAGAGGAAATCATTATACTGGTATTTGTTAGTGTGTATGTCTGTGTGTGCGTATATATCTCCTACATGTCAACTCCTACCTGAATAGTTTGTGAACTTTTTTAGGTCATCAAGACATATTGGCACATGAGCCCCAGATATCAGCACCTGTTAAAAAAGGGTGAAAAACTCACATTTAAGGTTTCTGAGAGTTACAACTATGCTGCAGGTCGGTGGACAGTTTAGCCTCTTCTGTGCAGTGTACCTGGATCTCCTGCTGGTCAAACATGCGCAGCCACTCCAGGTTGACCACATTGGCGAGGCCCTGTCTGAAGGCCAGGCAGTGAGGCCTGATGTGCTTGTTCAGTCTATAGTCCGCCACCAAATGGATGTAGGCTATCCGGTTTGCTGTGGTCACAGGAATGTCTTTGCCTCCCATCTTCAGCTCAACCACCTGGGTCAAAAAGGCACAAGGCATTTACAAATTTCCCACACAGTTTTTAGCTTTTAGTGTTTCACAGGGTTTTTTTTGTACGTCTTAGTTCTGTTTAAATATGACCTTCTGATAGTAGCTGAGTCATATTACTGTTAGGTAGCCATACTGCATACTTCATTATGCATTATCAGTGAAGCTGCCATTGGTGCCAGATGACCAACAAACAATGTAAGTGCCAGGTGGATTACATTCAATCACAGAAAGGTAATTAAAATGTTTTCCAACAGCACTCTGATTAAAGGTATGGCTCAATGTGAGTGTGTGTGTGTGGTTTAGTGCATTTCAGTGTTTCTAAATATAGCACATCCAATGAACATCTGGTCCAATACAATTTGGCCTCAAGATCTCTTTTCATTAGCTATAGAGCAGTTAGCACTTGATAGGATGTGCTCATCTCTGTTCATAAAGGGGTGTCTATGATGACATCATAGCAGCTACAGGGGTATATATAAGTATTATGTCCATCATTTCCCAATGCAGCTTTCTTACATTTGGCATATGTGAGGTTGTTTTCAGAACTGAATAACTCTGATTTAGTGACTGTTTCTTTTTTTTTTCTTTTTTTAGTCCAACCAACTTTTTGGGAGTTTTAATCCAGTATGCGGACGCGCATTACTCATTAACTACCTTTCCGTACATTTCTGCAAGGTAGAACGTTTTTGACATGTGCCAAACAGGTGGCACATGTAGTCACCAAAACGGACAGTCACTTGTTATACTTGGATATTTGCTTAACAGCCAAAAATGACAATAGACATGAATCAGCAGCTCTCTGACGCAGTCTTAACAAAAAGTAATTGATAAGCTACACAAAAGTATTCAGTACAGCGATATTGAATTAGATTGTATTATAAGGTAAGGTGTTCCCCTGAATGCTATGTACAGCATGTGGTTCACTGACAAGCATAAAATCATTTTATGCTTTTTTTCCTCCACAGTGGATTCTGATTATGTGCTAATGTAAGAGAATTACTGTCCTTATCATGCTTGTTTCGGTTATCTCACAGGGGCAAATGCAGGGCAGACTGCTCCCGGGTGTGTGCCTAATCTTTCACAAATTGTTTTCCCTATCATGTTTGCGATGCCCTATTTGCGACCAGGAGGGCTACATTGTGCTTCGACCATTTCAGGTGTTGTTTGAGAAGAGCTAATAAGACGCGTTAAGGCCCTGAGCAAACAGGGGCTCTGGGTAGAGTGCAGGTCTGGGCCCAGGTGACTAAGAGTGGTGGTGGCGGTGGTTGTCTCCGCAGCCTTGAGCTTTGGAGGGGACGTGCTTAAGAGCCGCGAGTTGCTTCTGTCAGGCGTGTTCTGAGATAATTTCAGGGGGAAAGGCAGGTGGAACGGTCAACAGAGCTGCTGCTCTGCGCTGCAGCAGAGCTTAGGGCGACAGTGGCGACGTGCTTTATCTCTCTCAGAGCTGAAAAGTGGAACATCATGAGGAAAATGAATTATTAACGCCACAAAGAGGAACCAAACAGGAGGAAGGAAAGACGGCTGGTACTGACCAGGGTATAACCAGAGATGGAAAAAAAAAATGAACGTGTGAATCATTTATCCGCCTCCATCCCACCCCATTCACCTGAGCCTCTCCCAGATCGTTGTTGACCACGGTAAAGTTGAGGCCCAGCTCCTCCACGTCACCCTCATAGCTCTTGAGGAAGAGAAGGTTGCGGTACATCTCCGGGTCCAACGACGCCAGGTGGTGGATGTCCACATCTGCACTGGTTCCCAAAAGTTTAGACAGGAAGAAACTGGCAAAGGGCAACTCCACCAGCATGTTCTCATACAGCGCCTGCAGAAAAATGTGGCTGTTGAGTGGAGGACAGCTGCAGGACAAGGACACAGTTCTTTCTTGTAAATTCCACTACAAACATCAATCAATCAGTACAATCAAGGAAATGCAATTGTTTATAGCTTGGGTGTAACTGAAAAATTATGATTAAAGAACCAAGATAACTAAACAGGCTGCAGCCTGCATGAAGCAGCAAGCATAACAATACTAAGTACATATCCAAAATCTGATTACAACATACGTTACACAACATTAAATTTGCCTACTACTCTACGAATCAAGTGTTAAGATCTGGTCACAACAGAGTGACTGAGAGCAAAACACAGAAACATAATCTATCTACAACACACAGGCTTGTGTTTCTCCCACCTCAAACTTTATAAATGCCAATTTTCACCTTGACCTTAAATGCCATTAAGAACCACAGCCGGGCAGGTGACTCATAAAACCCAAAGCTAATGTACTGGAATAGTCCGAAAAAGAGCCGTTGGAGGCATTAAAATATACAGGTCTTTATAAATGATAGCGCTAAAAACCCTGACCGCATCAGCTAAATGGCTTATAAATCTAGAGGATTTCCATAATGCATGCATCTTAAACACACACGCACGCATAAATCAAAGCTATTTTCTAAACACAGGTTAATTGCGCAACTTCAAACATTGTCTATTTTTTATGCAAAATAATCCACTTAGTATTTCTCTCGTGGCCGGTGCTCGTTTCAGACCATATGCGCCGCATGGCCCCTTGAAACCTATCAATAACACTTGTGCCGGGAAGAGGCAGCAATAAGTATATGGGAAAAAACTGTTGCCTTATTTTTTCAATGCCACTTACTTTATTTATGAGTGTTTATTGCCAGAAATTGTGCCAAAATTACTTGGGCAGGAAAGAATTAATTATTATGGCCCAGGCATTTTAATATAAGTGAGTGCAGTGGCAACGCAATTAAAGCAGATCGCGGCACCATCAGGTGGAATAAATGCCAGCAACATTGCAGGTGCATTCTGTTAGCTGCCAAATACATTCCTTAATTTACAGCATTAAGAATCAATAAAATTATAATGCCTTTCAAACGCATCTCTATCAATCAGGGGCGCCACCCTCATACACCTCTAAAGGGGACTATCAGTCACTGGAGATCAGTGAGAGGAGACTGTACAGAAGTCTGCTGGGGAGGAGGAGGAGGATGAAACTTTCCTCACCCTCACAGTTTACGGAGTGGACAGGCCACTGCTGATGAGGTTGGAGGTTTGGTACTAATGAGAGACGAATGAGGCACAACGAGAACCTCCTGCAGGCCGTGTTACATTATGAGAAATGAGTTTTTTTTTACAAAACCATGTCAGCAAACACTCCCATCAAGATTACATTAACTTTTTACTCCAAAGTCTGGAAGGATGGAACCACAAAAGCAAAGTAACCTGTTTTCACATTTCACCATTTGTGACTTAAATCTTTTAGCTTGTCAGCTGGTTGGACAAGTGAGGAAGAGGGATGATGACCGGCCTCTATTCTGATGTTCAATCCCATTTCAGTGAGTACCCTAGACAAGCCACTCCTGCCTGTAATACATCACCTCCACAACAATGGCACGCCTCGGACATTAATTAACAATATTAATCTCCCATGTCCTTTGAGCCCGCAATGTGCACTGTGCACACTACAGCAGGGGTGATGCAATCCCAATCTATATAAACGGTTGCCTTTTATCCAGGCAATAACGGCACTAAACAAATATCAATACACCTCTCAAATGGCCACTCAAACGTCCATTTTTATGGAGAAAGAGGAAGTTAAGGTAGGGTTAATTGAAAGTCAAATTCAAATTAATTTCCCCCACGCCTAATTGCCTGAACCATTAGCTATTGAGAGCACAATATTGAGGGAGTGGGGGCGGAGAGCTTGTAGCTGCTGATTGATCATTTCTCACTTGCAAAGAGTGCAGAGAGGAAGGAGGAGGAGGAGTTATGACGCTCTGATAAGTGGACCGGACCGTCTCGGGCCGAGCGAGGAGGAAAAGACCTGGATGTTCCTGACTGTAAAACAGATCAAAATGCTATTACCACATGCTTTGAATGCTTATTTATGTCCCTGTCTGTGTGGGCTCGCTGATTTAGTGCCAGCCAAATGCAATCACTACACAAACAAGAGGTAGGAATCATCCACTAATGGAAGCCCTAATTGAGAGGCGACCGCTTGTCATGAGGTAATTCTTCTCCAGGTTGAGATGATAGTCCCCCTTCCACCACCACCACCTCCACCACTGCCACAAGGAAGACATCTTGATAAACAATCACTAGCACATGCATTAAGGATGATTTAGAAACATTAGGCTCTAATAAATAGTGCCATCAGAGGAAGGAAGTGACAGAAAAACAATGCCGTCAACAGATTATTCACCGGGCTAATTAACAAAACTAAAGCTTGCAAGAGTGTCAGGTTCAAGTTCTAACCCCAACAATAAAATCTTTTTTCAGAAACAAATGAAGACAGTTTCTCTTAACATTGTCAGTTCCTAGAACAAATACCAAAACAACCTCTAAATTTACATATGCAGCGAGGGCAGCCTCGACTCTGTGATGAAATCTTACAATCAACTTGATGCTTTTACAAACAGCTTCAAAATCTTCCTTCAGACATTTCTCCTTGTTTGGGGGATTTTAAGGGAATATCAAACATCATCATCACCTTTCCGAGGATCCTGCCTAGAAAGTAGTAATGCCTCGTGAAGGAGTCCCCGATCAGCATCTCTGCAGCGGGGCTGGGGTACAGCAGGCCCTCGTTGGTCGTCTTGAAAAAGCCCTGGTTGGGATTGAAGCCCGACTTGAGGAGCTCGTTGAGGAACTCTCTGAAGATGCCGCCACCGTCAATGCCCGCCTCGTCCAGACCATGAGCATTCAGCAGATGGACTCTAATCCTTTTCTTCAGATCCGGCTCTAACGTAAGCACACAGAGCATGAGGAAGAATTTATGATTTATGAACAAAATGTTGTCCAATAAAGTTAACTGTCACAATAAACTCTGACTTTATCTTCACTCTGATAGATGTGACCAACGGCCGACTCGAGCCCTCAATGATTTTTATTTTTTACTTTGAATTAATTCTGCAGCCATCTGCAGTATGGGAATGGAGTCAAACAGGCTGACAGTGTGTTACTCTAATTCCACCTTCATCTACAAATTGTCCAGGCTTGAACACAACCTCAGGTTTATATCACTTAGATCCACTTGACGCTTCAAAGCTACTCACGTAAACAGGTGTCATCTCTGACGTGATATTATTTAGGCAAAGTCAGAATGGCATGTGTTTCTGTCACACACACTTTCTATACATTTTACCAACAGTATAACCTATGTTAACCCTTTTAGAAGTATTAGGCTGAATCTCCTGTAATTTCTTGTGAAATATAACCTCAGATTTTATCAACAGATTTATTGTTTATCTGGAAATACTAGATAGTAGAGTATAACTTAACACCCTCCATTTGCAATTTGTTTTAAAGGTAGTAACAAAAGAAAACTTAATACACTATAAATTGAGTTATAAGTGT
>JAPMOB010157337.1:0-26000 GCA_029875015.1 Lepomis gibbosus
CTCTTACCTACTTACAATAATTAAAAATGAGTACACTTTTGGTTCGTCTTTAACCAGTTTTTAAGCCTGGAAGTAAACATATAAACATTCTAATGCATGACAATGACAATAAACTTGAAATTGAACCATCACTTCACAAAAAGTAATTTGATGAGTCCAGTTTTGATGAAAGCCTTAATTGCAACACGGGTCGAGGCACAAGACGCTGGCAACATTAGAGAAGAAAATACATTATATTAAATGTGCCCATTCTCAGTCTCTTTAAATAAAATGTATGACAGCAGTCTTGTCAATGTTTACCTCACAAAATGAACTGTTCTCAACATATCCATTTAATTACATCTCACATACTATACGTATACACACTTTCTTCAGCATGTTGTTGTGGTGTTGTTGGTGAGCAGCCTGCTCACGTTGTCCTTCTGTCATGTTGTTGCAGGAACATCACAGAGCCATTAGACAGCAGCAAGAAGAGGACTTGTCAGCAGCGAGAAGGTTGGGAAACCTTACTGGTGTCTTTTCAGAGGCTTCACATTAACTCAAAGGTGTCTTTTTGTGCAGTGAAGTCTGTGTCCTTTTGGTCCTGTTTGCCCAGGGACAGGCACTCTTCAGTCCAGGACCTGGGGGTTAGAGCGAGTCTCAGCGAGTCAGGAGGAACAATGTTTGTAACATGTAAAAATAAGTAATGTTATTTGATGAAAAATGATAAAAAATGTCTAAATATTGAGAGAATCAGATGAGCATAGTCCAATAATATGTCTGTTGGTATAGACTTTAGACATAAACCTTTAGGAGCCTTTAAAAACCTTTAGAAAATAATAAGGTAAAAATCTGAATAAACTTACTCTGTCTAAATCTAGTGTGTATAGTATTACTACAGCAACAACTTAATCTCTTTGGACAACCCCGTGTTGTAAAATGATAAATAAATCTACCTTGTACCTTGTCCCTAAAGAAATAGTTGTACAGTGCTCTGATGTAATTTTAATTAAAAAGCCAGTAACCGTAGCATTTCCATTAGTAATGCATGTCCAGTACACCCCTCACTGAGTGAGTGATTCAGGTCATTTGTTTGCAATAGACATGGGGTGTGTAAGTCTATTGTTCAGGACAACAAATACATATCTTCCACTTTTGCTGGGTGAGAGATCAAGTTACATATCACGTCACAGCCATGCTTACCTCAAAGCCTCACTCACTTGACCTACAGCAACACTAACAGAGAAACAGGGATGAATAACTAACTATAGGATATCTTTGGTGGTAAACAGTTTCAGATGAAGCTCATTTGAAAACGTGTGCATATAGGTGTAAAGGTAAGATGAGGGTTTAGATACATACATGACATACAAGTATGTCATGTCATGTCAAACGCTTTGTTTTTTTACATGGGAAATTCACACATTGAGCATTGTTTCCTGTAAGTCACAACACAACCTTATCTATATTACACACACACACACACACACACATTCTCAATCCAAACAATGATGTCTGAGTAATGAGTAGCTCATGACGTTTAGAGTTCTGTTGTGAGGAAGCCGCGACCACATCCTGTCTCAACAATAAGCAGGTTCAATGACCTTCATTTCAGCTTATTAACACACAAGAATGATCGCAATGCGCTTCTATTCAAAATGAGTAAAACATGAGTAACAACATAAATGAAAATAGCCCATGGTGGTGGTTTGATTAGGTCTATCAGTTGGTCCAAAACTTTGGTCCAGACTGAAGTATCTAAACATCTAAAAGATGGACTTCAATGACATATTATAATAACTTTGGTGAGCCCGTAACTTGACCTCTGGTCAACCAAGACGATGGACATGGTAAACATAATAGCTGCTAAACATCAGCCTCATCGAACCCCCATCATGGCTGTAGTCTGGAAGACTTGTTAACTGATTGATTATGACAAAGTCACTGCAGGTGTTGAAGTTTAGTGAACTTTTTTCTTTGTCACTAAAAAGAAAAACATTGTGTTGTCTTGTGTGCCACTTAACTACATCTGTGTATTTGTTGTGTGCCACTTAACTACATTTGCTTATCTGTGACCACCATTCTATTCTGCAATACGCAACAGTAAAGCGGTTTCTCAATGGCCTAACCCTAACCCCATGATCACACCATGTTAATGGAAGATTAATAACACCTGTTGTGATTTCAATATTTAAATACCTTTGGCGCTCAGGGGCTTTCCCTGTCAGATAAAGGCTGCGCAACAACTTTGTGTCACACCAGAAGCCTTGACCACACCTCACCTACCTTTCACTGGATAAGGAAAGTCACCCCATATTAGGACACACCTTCTTACTATAACAGCCTACAGCTACTGTATTTGACAATAGAAATAAAAACTCGTTTTACTGCAGCTTTTTAATGCTTTTTTGATAAGGAAAGCAAATCACAGTGACACAGCTGGAACAGAGTGCTGATACAAAAACATGATTTGACAAATGATATAAATTTCTTTAAGCAGGCACAGTTAAGACAAGGACTCATGATGTACAATTTACGACCAAAAGACAGGTCTGGACATAACCACCTCACATGATAATGCAATCCAATAACTTTATCTTCACTAGCTCTTGCTCCACAACAAACGTGTATTGGATAGAATTATATTGCACACATTATTGCATCCAAACCCTGTAGTATATTTATAATTGGTGTATACATATATCGTATAAAATATAAATCATCTATATACATGTTAGCATAATATATACATTATGATAGATAGATAGATCTGCCTATAAATATCAGGTATCATTTAATATTTCATCCTTATATTTAGAGTATTTCCAACATTATATAGAGAGATAGAGAGAGAGAGCGATAGAGAGAGAGAGATAGATATAGATATATATATATATAGATATGAATATATACTATTTGTTTAAATTAATATATTGCAATACCATATTATTATATTTTTCAGACTACATTTAAAACCATCTGTACGTCTCTGTGCAAATAATGACTGAAAAGGGGCTTACTCTAAAGCTACAGGACACTGAAAGGGCACTCCCTGGTACTGCATTACAAGTCTCGTAGCTTCCACAGCTTTGGTTCCAGTTAACACCAGTACAAGGTCCAGACTGGTCCTAACTCAAGTCGAAAGTGATAAAACGTATATAGTTTTTCTGAATCACATGAATATACACAATTGTCCTTGAGTGATTAAAGAGTAACGGTAACAAAATGTAAACTGTGACATGAATGCATAAGATAAATCAACATTGCTAAAATATGGATTTAAGAGGGACGGGAGAAACATGGCTCCCTACAGAAATGCACACAGCTACTAAAACAATGTACGGAAGACAATATAAAAAGCCTGAATGTAGTTTTCAGTAGATTTAAAGGTGCCACATTATTTTCTAAGAAACTACTCCAGATGACAGTATACTTTTACATACTTCATGATAATAAATGAAATGAGTTTCAATGAAACTGGAAGGCGCATTCTCAGGCACAGTATCAAATCATGTAACCAATCAAATGGATCAAAGATGAATTTGATTAAATCATTATATCTCTTGTAGAAGGGTGAAAAGAAGAAGGTCTTTCTACTCATTCCCCGCCTCCACATCAGATGCTTTTGGGTCAGAGCTCTGTTTCGTCACAACAGTGTAGATGCATCCCAGTTGGCTGCATATAATGACAACAGAGCATTATTTAAAACATGTCAGATGGGGGCGATGCATGTCATTTTATATACTGACGTAATAAAAAATACCTGCAAGTTTTGTGTTTGGAGTACAGAAAACCCAGGAACATCAACACCACCACCAGCAGTAAGAAAACCACAAAAGTAAGCATCCAATGACGGGTCTCTGTCAGGAAAAAAGAGAGTTTCTCGCTTACTCTATCAACAGACAATATTTTTTGGTATTTCAAAAGTCTAGCTGTTCATTCAAATAACACAATTATCACATTAAATAGCCATTTTCTTTTAGCTTACTAGATTGCATGCACAAGTCAACCGTAATGGAGGCCATGTGGCCCTCTAACACTCATGTATAGAACACAAGCAATAACCAATCTGAGGGAAGAAAATGGCTTTGAACATGCAGTTATTATTGGGCAGAAATGAATAAATCCAAGGATTTTTCCTGCACTTTACTGGCAAATGCATAAATAAGTTGGTCAGACAGGGTGTCCTAACAGTGTCACAAGGTTGCTCAAACGTGCTCTAACCTAAACGGTGATAAGAGTGACATTTACTTGTCTACAAAGTGTGACAAACAGTGATGCCCAAGGCCTGAAAAAGGTATTTGTTGCTTTTGGAAAAATCCGGTGTAGCTTTTGAAATGACAACGAATGCTGTCCTCTATTTATGATATTAAGATATGAAACTTTTTCTTGTGATAACATTTTTGGCCATATCGTCTGGCCCTACTCTCACTCCAAGTCAAGCAGGAAGTACAGACACATGATGTAATCTTACATTAACAGTGGCTCACGTTTCATATCTCTTTATAAATAGCTGTAAGAATTGTTGTGTAACTGACATCTGTTCTAGGAGGTAAACCATATCTGATTCAAATGATTATTATTATGTTATATCATTTATGACTTTTCGTGCCTACCTTTGTCTTTCTGAGTCAGTCTGAGAGCCTTTAGAGTGCAGTTGACTGTAAAAAGAAGACATTTTTATATCAGAACATAAAATGGAAATACAAATTTCACTTCAAATTAGATGAAGGAAAGCAATCTTCCATGACTGAACGATACAGCGGGACAATCTTACACAAGCTAAATGGTAGAACAAAATGTTTATCATGACAATCTACTTAGAATTTAAAATACCCCTTGCATACGGCGTTTCCTCTGACAGGAAATAATACTCACCAGTACAGCTGGCTGTGTATTCTATCCCCTATTGAGAAGAAACAAAAGGGAAAATACAGTATTACTCTCTGGAGTTTGGCAGGAAAACAACATATTTAAGTCAATGTCTTTGGCTCTACGTTTTTAGGACCTCTGATGTCAAATTATAATATCTTTTGGTGCCAAAGGGAACTTTCACCTGTTCAACCTCCTAACACAACAGTATTTGGACTAAAACTGTGTACCTCATATAATTCAAAGAAACAAGTTCTTCGCTGTATTGTTTTAACATTTTTGCATAAAAAACAGCTCATGTCGTAAGTTGGTCAAAATATTTTTTTCAGATTAAAAGTGTATACCTCTGAGACGCAGCTTCGTGTGAAGACAATGTTGTCGAGGCACTTCAAGATAACAAGAGTATTAATGTTGTTTGTCAACACCAGCTCGGGCATTTCTCCATTCTGGTTCGCAATCACTTGCGGCTTAACATGGAACATAGGAAAAATGAATTAGTAGAGAACACAAATCACTAATAAAAACTCTCAGGCACATGTCTGTCGCAGCGAGTATACAGTGTAACAAGCTCAGCCATCACACAGAAAGTTAAGATAATGTCTTTGAGTCATTTAAGTGTGCCTGTGCGTGGGCCCTGCTACTGTGCAAGCTGGCCAAGTGGCACTGCTTACTAGCATTTAAATAGAATGGAACAATGTTATACTAAAAATACTAATACTACTACTAATAATAATGTTAATAGTTAAAACACTGCTTTTCTGAAATATGGAAAACTGAAAATGAATCATTTCAGAAACAGTGGGTCGTTGTGTCTGGTCTTACTTACACCTGTCCATGAGTACTCGCACTTCTTCGCCTTGGCATCTGAGACCCGAGACACATCTGAGATGCTGTACCTTGTTAGGTCATCATTAGTCACGGTACAGTTAATGTTCAGTGCACTGCAAAGCTGCAGGAAGCCACCTGGGGACAAAAAGTCAAATGTCACCAGAAGCAAGATTTGGTTATGAATTGCTCTTCTCCTCAGGAACTCTCCAGTTTCTAATTCTCAACTCTCAATGTCATTATACTGTCTATACTGTCTGTCAGCAGCCAGATTGACAGTGTTTGTGCCTTTGCCTTCAAGCCTCTTCCACCTGAATCTGAACCTGCCGGCACCTTTTCCTGTCGTGTTACGGAAGTGGCCCAATTCCGAACTGATTGGGCCAGAATTGGGCCAATTCTGAAAAGATCAGATTTCATGTGACTTGGCCTGTTCACACAGGCCATAAAAAGATCAGATCTGAGTCACATATGGGCAAATAAATCAGATTTGGGTCACGCTGGCCTGCAGTTTGAACATAGCCTAAGGAATCTTGGCTATTTCTGTTTGGACTGCTTGCCTGGCCTCTAAGCCTTCATATCAGAACCACCGAATAAGGGCCGCCAACATTAACCAATTAGACTAAAAAGCGCTCATCTGACAGAAACTGTTTTTTTTGCCAGCGGGAGCATGCAGAGCCTCTTAAATGGGTGGTTATATTTGAAAGATTATAGCCCACCCAGTCTTGTTTACCTGGTGAAATACCTAATTAAATAGGCAATACAACCCAAACAATCCAGTAGGCTATTGCACTTGTAAAAAGGTGACTGCAGCTTCTACCTTGTGACTGAATGGTTATTACGCCTCAAAGTGATTAGATTTCACGATTAATGGTTGTATTTAAAGATTATAGCTCAGCCGGTCCTTTTTACCGGGTGGAAGGGGTTGTCTTTATACAGACAGCGAGAGAGACTAGCAGACAGAGACAACCTCTAGACACACATGAGAACCTCTACGTTATAAATCCATGAGGTTATTGCATAGACTGTATGGGTTATTGTAACGATCAGATCTTCGTGTGATTAGAAAAAAAAGAGGGGGACACGAGAGAGAGTGCAGTGTTTCCGGGTGCGCGCGCTATCAATGACGATGACGCAATGCCAGCAGTCACATGAATGAGAAGCAAAAAAAAAAAAAAAAAAAAGAGAGGCAGTCCACACGTGTTTGTGTTGTTAAACAAACTGTCGAGGAACGCGGTTTAAACCTCGAATATAACATGGCCGTCAACAAAAACATAACTAACACACAGTTTGTGCTCGCTTCTAACAGATCCGGATATTTTAGGCTCAGTAAAAGTTACAAATGAAATAGGTAGCTACCGACATGGTATGAACATACTGTAAATAGGTTAGGGTACATACATAGAAATTACTAAATCTAACGCTACATAAAAATACTCAGACCTCCACAAACTTCTTCTTACCAAACCACAAGAGGTGACATCAGACTGAGTGAAAAAGTTTAAAATAACGCGGTTAACTGAAAGGCTGAAATGTCGCCAAAACCTTCATTTTACAATAATAGTTTGTACTATAGCGGGCACTGTGTGCAGTCTCGTGAAGCAACTTAGCAGTTTTTTCATGGCTGAGTTCGACCCACCGAATGATGCAATTTTGAGTAAGAAAGTCTGAGTTAGCGGATTCGCTTTGAACAAGTGTCTCTGCTGTGCACGGTACATGCGTTAATCTGAATGAAGCATCAGGCTACTTACACAAAAACGAGCAACATGCGGCGACACGCATCCTCTCCGCGTCCTGGCTGACCAACTGACCTTGTCTTTTTTCTTCAGCTGCTTGTGTCGAGTTTGTCTGCCTATCTGCGAGCAGCCCCCCCCCCACCGCCTTAAAGCCCGCACACTTCCGAGTAAAACATAGGCACGTGTTGCTCCCATACGAAGAACACGCCTCCTGTTAATGTGTCATTGTCTCGCATTCAGTGCCTTGACTGTTTTAATGTTTTATAGTGCACTATTAAAAGTCCATATGGCGCTAATTCTCTGCTTTTCATTTTGAAAATACAACCAAGAAACTTTTCGGCAAACTTGACATTGTTTTGCAGTCTGGTTGACGTCACGCGTGCTGATGCAAGGTAGTGTGACTCACTGCAAGCAGAGGATGTTGATGAAATCTCACGAGTAGTGAGGTGTATTGTTTATGAAGACCGCTGATCTGTTAAAAGTGCACAATAATCACAATAATGTTTTGTGTGATCACCACAATTTTAGAGGAGTGCAATATATTTAGGCCTATTGGTATTTGCTCTTATCTTTCGTCTCACTTTAAGATCAATTCATTTCTTAGTTCACTATGTCTAGTAGCCTATACAGTGGGATCGTGTGTAGGCTGACTTTGTTGTTTTTTTGTCTTTTATACTCCCAACTATTTTGTATATAGGCCTACTGTTTAATTTGTTTAAATATAAACAAAAACTTGATCCCCCCCAAAAAGGAGTGTACATTTAGTTACCCCTGATCAACGGGTTGAAATCCCATATTTCTCAAAACTGGCCGAGAATGAGTGGGTTGTGTTAGAAACACACACTTGCAGTTGGCTTATATTAGATATCTGAAAACTGATTTAACATTTTTTCATATTCTTAAGTAGCCAAAGCTTCTACCTGAGAGACTTATGTTTAGCATTAGTGACACTGATTAATGGTTTTGATTAAATAAAGTTATGATTTCATGCAAACCATCTTTTTTTAAATTTCACTTATTTTAATGGTATTTTAATGACTAATAAACAGTAATAAACTGGAATGCACCATCAGTCTATTACATTTCCTCTTCTGTCCCTGACTCACCACAGACCTGATGTAGGATGTCACCCTCTATATGAGAAATACTGCAGACCGGGCCAGCCAGCTGACCACCTCAACACTTTGGCTGCTCAAAATGGTGGCTGAACTGTTTAAGGTAAAAGGAAGTAGCAGAATGTTTTTTTCCTGCAGAGTTCAAAGAAACACCAGATGGCAATTGGCCCTGAGTCTGAACTATGAGAGAGGTCTGTCAGACTCTTGATTGGATAGATTTATTTAGTATCGACAGTCATGTTCTACTCAGTGTGGACGACTACATCGATAACTTGATGATCTGCCAGATGGATGAGGAGAAACTAACACCAGATAACGAGGCTGAGGAAGAGTCTAAATGTCACGCTCCAGCAGGGCCATAAGGGCCATTATTTGGAAGGAAGAAGTGGAGTAAAATTCTGAACTGTGTGTGCTTTGGCGATGAATTGATTGTTTGTCAATAATAACAAACAAACTGACCGAAGAGCTATTACTCTTCCAAACAGTAAAACAACATGATCTCATGTGCCTGTTTGTGCATATCTTTCATTTTATGTTTGCTGAACTGTTAAACATGTATATATACAGTGAATAAAGAAGCACAAAAGGCAGTTCAAGTTTAAGAACATAACTTAAGATCTGCATTGCCTTAATCCCTATGTGAATACTGTGTGAGAATATGACATTTTACTTGGAAAATTAAACAGTTGATGAACTATCAGAGTAGTTGCCGATTAATTTAATCTTGATCGACATTTAATGATCTTTTTAGGTCTAGTTTCATAATTTCATTGGTTCAATACAGTTTCAAACAAACGTTTACTGTTAAAGTGCTTCTTCTAAGCTTGTGCACTGGTTGCACTGAGACTAAAGATGCAAGAAACTCACCATGACGCTTTTGGAGATAGGGGTATATCTGACAAATCTGAGTTTGGAATAAACGTCACACATACTTTATTTTACTTTGATTAAAATTTATGTAATTTAATGAATTAAATTAAATTCATACATAAACAAACGGAAAAAATAACACTGGGAAAAAAATAGTAAACTAGCAAAGTCAATGCAACAATATAATTTAACATACAGCGGTACAGTGCCGATATAACACATTCACACCCTTGGACTTCATGTTTTATTGTTCCAACTCTGAATCACAGCCAATTAATGAAACTTACTGACATGGTTAAAAAAAAAAAAAAAAAAAAGAGACAAAACAACTCTGGACTTCTCTTCCCTTTCCTATCCAAGTCTTGTCTATGAGCCAGAATGGGAATTATGACTGTCTTTCTTTGAAATGTGGTGCTATAGAGAGCGCAGTTCTCTACAACATTGGGACATCTTGAGATGATGTAGGCTACAAGACTGTCGTCAAAATCACCGTGAAAACAACATCACGAACGCTCCTGTGATTCCAAGTTGTAAAACAATAAAGCGTGAACAAGTCCAAGCGAGAGTTTGAATAGAGGCACTGTATATAAGCCTGAAAAATAAGTTTGATGCGTATGGACATTAAATTCCCTTGCATGAAATATGTGCTTTTTAAAAATGGATGAATGTTGAGTGCAAAAATAGATTTTGCAATAGAAAAAAAATAAGATTGTCATTTTGTTCTTATTCACTTTCACACAAACACTCTTTGACCAAAACATACACACAATTTTTCTTTTAAAGCTTTGCGCAGCAAAAGGCTGAATTCTTGAAGCACATAGGTAGTAACTTTATGGGAACTGGTTCATTGCTGACTTCCCTCTAATCAGTTTCTCCATCCCTAATTAAATCAAATATGTGACAGCACCCTTGATGACCTTTACCTTGATGAACTGTTCCAAACGTAACTCACATCATAGTTCTCATATCTCACCTTGTACAATTATATACTATACATTCACACACACACAGAAACACACACTTTCTTTAACACAATGTACACAAGCACATACCACAAACACATTACGAACAGTGAACGGGTAAAAAGACACAAAAAAGGAAGTAATATACTGACTGGAACAAACATTAAATGACTGCATGTTTTTTCATAGAAAAGGGATACATTGGTTTGTATTGCTTTGGCCTGTTCCGTGAGAACCCTGCTCATGTTGTCCTTCTGTGGTTGTGGATCCAGGAGCATCAGATGGCCACTAGAGAGCAGCACTGAGAGGACTTGGCAGCAAGGAGAAGACGGGAAACCTTCCTGATGCCATAAATGTTCGTTTCGTCACTTCTCCAGTTTCCACCATTTCCCCTCGTCTTTCTCCGTTTTCCCTTCTTGGCAGAGGCTTCACATTAGAACCCAAAAGTGTCTTTTTGTGCAGTGAACTCTGAGTCCTCTTGGTCCCATTTGCCCGGGGACAGGCACTCTTCAGTGTTCAAGTCCTGAGGGTTTACCCCAATGTCCAGGACCTGGGGGTTAGTGCGAGACTCAGCGAGTCTGGAGGAACAGAGGAAAAAAAGATGTTTTATTAGCTGCTACGAGGAAACCTGGGTAGTGATCAAGATAACTAATGACAAGATGTTACTAATTACAATGCATTACATTTAAAAAGCTTGTAAACAATTTAGTGAACAATGGTTGGTACAGTGTGTACAGAATGTATGGACATGAACATGAGCTACAAACACAGTGGCATCTCTATTTGTAATGAACAGAATCATGATTTTAAAAGCAAAGCAATATGTGGCAATAAAATGATTCCCATGTGAGCTAAACATGGCAACGCAACATGAGGCCGCCCTAACACATGTCCAAAACCTTTTTTTAAAAAGCATGTTAACATGTCAGAAATACATGTCAACACACACCATCTCTCACTGGCTTGCCACTAACAGGGAGCAAATCTGATGGATGTGAGGCGGAGACACACAAAACATTTGTGATGAAGACATGGACACAGTATCGGACTACATCAGGTTCTGCGGCAGTGAACCTGCCACATGAAGCTCAGGAGTGGATCAAACTGTAGAATGACATGGAGGAGTTTCTCCCCATGGTGTCATGTTAATGGTATGTGGCCTTGAAAGAAAAGGTGAAACTACATGAGTCTTAATCAGCCTGGTTTAACACTGATATCCGGACAGTTGAGGCAGAGGCTTGAACAGTGGGTAGACTACGGGAGAATGAGGTGGAAGTCATTAGATCCAGTGAATGACATCGTTACCTGAGTAGGATTCAAAGCTATCCAGACTGCGGCTGGGGGTGCAAAGGAAACATCACAAGTCAGGCAACAATTAAACTCGGAATTATTCTGAACAGTGCTTAAGTGAATGGGTTTATATGGCCACAGTGTGACTTTTAGTCCAAATTATTATGATTAGAGTCAACCGAAATAAGACCATGACATTAGGGTTGACCATAATTATTAGTAGTAAGCAGGCCTATTTTACTTTGCTTAGTCTTTGCTGGAAAGAAAACATACATACATCATACTGGGGTACATCCCAAGTCTGTCTCTTAATTGCATCCATGTTTCCCTCACTTGTGTGTTCTCCTTGCTCTTAGTCCCTCCCACCGGGGATGCATGAAGAGATGCAAGGAAACCGTTTAAGGGGAGAAGAGGCGAGGAATTATGTTTTTAAAGCTATCAGACACCCTTTGCTCTGAAGAGTCACGTGAAGTGAAGTCCATTTCTGATCACAGATTGATGAAGTCTGTGATCTGTACTAATACTGATTGAGGCACAGTCTCTGACAGAGCAGCATGTTTTGTTTTTTTTTTGCAGAAATTAGAGCTTTAGGATGGCCTTCAAGATGGCGGGCCAAAACGACTTCTTGTTAAAGCAAGCACTGAGGAGCGAGGAATTATAATAAATAAGAGACTTGGGATGTAACCATACTGGACCTGCATTTCTAAAGCATCTACAACATGGATCATATCCGCCTGCAGGTGGCAGCGCAGTCTCTTTGTCACTACTAGAGCCTTTTACAACTTTAACAAACACCTGCACATGAACTACTTGTGTATTTATACTGTCCTACTCAGAGGCACAGGATCATTTCTACTGGCAGAATGTGTTTCTATTATTTACTCACTGTTTGCATGTGTATTTATGGATATTCTGTGAATTAATTATAAAATAACCCAAAATATGATTATGGAATTTAATCTGATATGAAACTCTGGTGACATTGTGACTTATCAGATCCATCCAATCAGCTGCAGCCTCAAATCAATAACTGATATCCAGTAAGGTGGTGTGTAAAAGACTTCTGTGAAGGCTGCTCTCGTAGCAGAAATAAGAACTTTGGGAAGGAAAACGGAGAAACAAAAAGACTTCCAGTTCAAGCGAGAATTGAGGAGCGATGAAATACGACATAAGAGACTTGGGATGAAACCATACTGGACTGTTTCCCTACTGTGATCAACAGGCACCTCCAAGGCATCAACATCAGTTATCAACACTCCACCAGCAGGTGGCAGTGCAGTCTCTCTAATAGCCACACAAATTATCTCCACATGAATTTATCTGCAGTTCATACTGAAAAAGACAGTGACAAACCGCTCATGTAAGAGAATTTAATAGTCACTCATCAAATGAAAATGAAATAAACTTAGCAAATAGCCACTTCAACCTTCAAAATAAAAATGTTGGCGTTGCAGCAAGGGAGCAGGTGTTTTTGTGATGTCCACAACTCCCTGGCCTGTTATGTGATGTCTATGTTGGGAGGGAGAAGTGTTTGTCTATGATGTTTACATACAGGGTACTTTGATCAAATTTAGGAGTGCATAAACTGTCACAAGGAAAGCATAAAGAATTTTAAAAAAAAATAGTTCCCAGCCTCTGACCGACAGATCTCTGCTGTTTATAGTCTCTTTTTAATCTGAAACATAGAGCTTACTCAGAAAGAACAGTAATGACTAGGCACATTTATGTTACTCAACTATAAACCATCCCTTAATCCGGAGCTTAATTCAGTGTCATGCAAAGTTGTATGTGCCACACACCAGCTAGAGATAGAGTCAAGATAAAACAAACACCATCATTCTGTAACATTTTCATTCACAGAATGAGGAAGTGTCTCTAATTTTCTCTTCCACTGTGACACCAACATCAACCAGTAAAATAAGCTGATCCTGATGGACAAAGACGTTAACCTGGCTCGCGGGTCCCTGAATTTCTTCCCATTACAGAAATCTACACGTAGATGCTTATGCTGCGAGCATCCTCATTAATCACAGAGCGGGAGGTTAACAGCGTCAGGGTGTAATTACAGTGTGTGCAGACAAATAATCACCTAATAACAGGGCTAAAATGGCCTCTTAGCGCTTGATTACAGAGACCGTAAAGCCCATTCGCCCTTTCACTAAAAGAAAGCGAGAGAATGACTCTCGAATTAACAGAGGGAATGAAAAGCAGAGCGAATGGAAATAAATGCACCAATAAAGTGCTGAACGAGTCTCTGTGGTGGTCCGAAACAAACGTCTGTTAACAGTTGCACTTTGCAACGTGCTGCAGACCACCACAACTTATCGCAGTGTGCAGTTACATACGCCGATACAGACTAAATTGAAAAATGAATCACAGTGGACTTCAGCTCAGTTCTGATAAGTTTGAGGGCATAGACTTTGAACCTGAACCTAATGTTGAGACCTGGCCTGGGATTCTTGTCATTGTGCTTTTATTCTACGACAATGGGAATACTCATGTGTGTGCTATACCGCAAAATAACTTAATGTGAGTTTGTGATAAATAAACTTTGTGTCCCTCAGCCGCATCCATTGGTGATCAGAAGCTTTCTGAGCTCAGGAAATCAGTGTGAGAGCCTGAGAGCCTACAACGGCAGCATGACTCAGGGCGATTGTCGGATATGCCTGGGCCTGTAAGCTGAGCCTGTCTCCTGCCTGTGGGAGTGCACTGGGCCGAGCCGAGTGGAGGGAGAGGGAGTGTTTATTACATGGGCGGCCCAAACCACAGGCGGCTATTTCCAGAACAGCAGCTTGTGTGGCTGTTTAGCAGAGCCCCACCCCAGCTTTAGGGAAAACCCAAATCCACACCGGTTCTCACCTTGAGAAAGCCTCGTCCAGACCGTCCTCCAACTCCTGCCGGATACAACATAAACATACTGGTTAAAGACAAAAGTCTCGCGAGATGATAAGTAAAGAATGCTTATTTGTGAGATGTTAATACGCTCACTCACACATACACACAGTCACCCTCTTGCCACTGTTCTCAAGCATAAAATGAGGAGTTTAATCTAGGGTACTTGCAGCCCACACCCTCTCCAGCTATGTGACCATTTGATAAGGCCAGTTCTATTCAATAGGCTATTGTCTAACTCCACATAGCAGCTGTATAACTGTAGAGCCCACTCCTCTGAATATAGCAGGTACAGTACATCACTGGGCACTGAGGCTAATTAATCAGTGTTTCCTGCATGGCATTCTTCCCTTCCCATCTTATCAAGCTAAAACAGCTGAAACTTACTGACCAGCCCAACCCTCGTCTTACCCATACAGTATTGTTGTTCTCTGTTTCGTGATTATGCACCATAAAGGGATCCGAGTCGGTCTGCTTTGTTCCTGAGTGGACCAGCGCCGCGTTGGCTCCCTCTGCCAAATCCAGAAGTTTTCCCGTGGCTACCTCTGTAATACAAAACAAACATAGCCACTTTTTAGAAAATGTCCATATAAATGCAACCTTCCACAGTCACCGTTTTAGATTACATCCCTAGCCCAGAGAAAACAGTGTAATAATATGCTCCAAGTCCCCATCTGATTGGATCCTGTGATTATTATACTCCCAGAGTAACAGAAACAGCAGCATGCACAACGTCTATAACCACCTTTCTTTCTTAAGCCGCTAACGTATCTCAGTGATCATCACGATGCAGCCATCTGTGTATTGTCACTTTATGATAAGTGAGCACACAGTAACCCCCTGACTTGCATGCCTAACCACGGTGACACTGCTGATCTGTAATGGGATTGGCTCGTAATGGCCTTGCCTCATGATTAATGTGTGTCAATAATGTGTGTCAACACTAATTTCTGTCTAGTCTTTAGACTAATGTTGTTCACAGAGAACAGTGAAAACTCAATGACTCTTCTAATGCTAGCATAACTTCCCTCTGTCATGCACGCTCTCCTCAACAGAGAGGCCTTTATTCTGTTACGAAGAAGGCAGTATTGTGTGACTGGGACTGTTTTTCGGTGGTGGATTAAGGCCCATTTGAGTGTAAAGCCCCCTAAATTAAGGTGGCAGTGGGGCCCTGGGAGCAAAAACCCAGCTGGCATATTTAACAACAGCTGCAACAATTAGTCGATAAACTGATCGAAAGACAATTCATGTGCAAATATTTTTATAACCAGTAAATTGTTTCAGGTTTCTTTTGAGTTTTTCTTGTCAGTTGTGATTGTGTTGGACATTTGGCCAGACAACGACGTCACTTAGGGCTCTGGGAAATTGTGATGAGCATTTACACTTTTTTGTTGACAATTTATCGACTGATTAATTAAGAAAAATCGTTCTTACATTTAACCCTGTGAAGATGAATAGATTGAAAGGGTGATCAGTGTCAAGCAGGCCAAGTCCCCTAAACAATCAGGGTCACACAGGAAGAATTGCCATTTGTATTTCGTAGCCACTGAGAGAGGCCTGGTACCAGGGGAGAACTGAAAGTATCATGTCTCGTGAATAAAGCTGACTCACCCCTGACAACACCACTGATCCTGAGTCTCCTTCTGACTCAGTGGCATGTCATTTGATCAGCCAAAGTGAAGGGTGCATAAATGTAACCTTCCGATAGCTCTTAAGCTCTGCTGTCCCCAATCACGGCCTTAGGGCTGGCGGTGAAAAGCTCTGACCAGAGAGAAATGCTCAGTCCGTTTCAAAAGGCACTCAGAAGCTTCTGCCATGTACTACTCTGCTGTACAATTACGTCAGTTTGCTTCACAGAAATACAATCCGCTGGCAGCCGAATGGTCAGTGGAGTAATGTTGGTCCAAAAACGCACACCAAGCCTCTCTGCTGCCTGAATCTGTTCCCAAGTCCTACTTTGTTGGGTCTTCTCACTGCAGATCATCCTTAAAACCTGTGTCAGCCGTAAAACACCACACATTCAGGGCCACAGCCCCAAATAAAGTGTCAGAACAGATTTAGAGAGATCCCTCTCTGGCTGGAGGCCACCTGGCTGGGCAGAGGTGGGGGCGGGGGGGAAAGACTCAGTACAAAGCTGATGTTTTCAGATGTTTCCTGCTAAAAGCAGTGGTTCTCTCTCAAACTGAAACCTCCAGTGCAGAAAGATGATGGTACATACAGAGGCTGCTGGTTTCGAAGTGGGACGGGGAAAAGGCATGCGCAAAACAGACTAATAAGAAGAAAGCATTATGAGGAAGCAGAGTACAGCCATTGTGCCACTGGCAACAGGATACTCCTAATCTCATTGTATTTTAGGCTGTGGACAACACATGGAGCTAATGATGCCTTTAGGGTTAGCTTGTCTGGCACACTGGAGGTCAGCCGCATGTTTAGAAACCACGTCCTGAGTCTCAAGTTCTGGAATCTTGTTCGCAAATCTGATGGAACAACGGGGTCACAGAAAATGTGGGCCTCCTTCCTGCTTTTTACACAAACAACCGTATTCCCTCACACTTTTGAAACACAATTACTGTTTGACAATGAGCAACTCTACATTATGATAAAATGTCACAGGGATTGATGAAACTAAATATGTTTTTAATGGCTCTACAACACGCCAATGGGGCTTAATGTTTTCAAATTAAAGACAGCATCATCATCATACATAATCACCTAAAAATATAATTTTCTATTCACTGTAATAATGTTGGTGAGAAAAAATAACCTAGAAAATGCTTATTGTTGTCAGCTGACAAAGCCTCAATATAAGCAAACCTTTGACAAGTGGCTGAACACTCTTCCTTCCCCTGAGGGTACGACCGCTGTGACATAGAGGGTCAGAGAGAGTGAGGGAGAGAGAAAGACATGATGATGGGTGACATGACTCACCTCCTCCCTTCAGGCTGCCCAGGCTGGCCGAGCTGTCCGACTGGGAGTTGCTGGCTCCTTCTCCGTCTGAACCTGACTTCACTCGCTTCTCTTTCTCTGTGTGGGGAACGGCAGGGGGGTAGAGGAAGACAGAAAGAAAAAAGAGCAGTCTGTGAATCTATGATTCAGGAACCTGTAACCACAGGGTGAGTGCCCTTGACGTGCATCGCTAAACGAACGGTTTACTTTTCGGCTGAAAATGTGGGTATTAAATGTTTCACTAACCAAGCATATAATGTGTGTAAACAAATTAGCAGCAGTAAATTGGCAGATAAGGTTTAGGCCATTACTCAAGCCATCTGCCAGCTGAAACCTAGAGGCCCTGCGAACACTGTAACACGCATCATCCTTCAATACAGCAGTTAATACAGGAACTGCAGCATTTAAATAGAGTGGGCATAGCACCTGGGTCAGATGGATAATAAGCTCTGCTCACTCCAAACATTCTCACCTGCTAGGAAGAAGGTTTTTCACACAGTGCAGGTCACCAAGTGCAACCAACAACAGCTTTCACTGTTTTTCCTGCACTGCTCTCTTAAACTCAGAGTAGAGTAGTTTCAGGGCCCAGATTTATATAGCATTTCAGAATCACTCCTAGGAATTGCACAGAAAATTAAACTAAGACTTAAAAACACTCCTACAGCCGAGTGGGACTTGAGACTAATCTATAAAGCCTCCTACACTGACTTTCAGCAAGGAACAGGACTACTCCTAGGAGTGGGTGAGACGTTGCTGTTTTACAATTCTCAGAGCCGCAATGTAGAATTCACAACGTGGCAAAGAAATTGCAAATTGAATGGCAAAAATATCACTTTATTATGTGTATGTTTTGTGTGTGTAGGTAAATAATTAAGGTAACCTACTACTAGGGTTGAACGAAATGCAAACAATATTGCGATACAAGTCGCAATTTTATGGGAATTTTAAAATTGTATTTTCACGAGAAAAAGATTAAATAGAATAAAAATGACGACACTGTGATTTTTGCTGAGGTCTGTACCAAAAAAGTGACACATTTCACCTTTATCATATAATTGTAGCTTGGATACTGCACTCAGCCATATTGCAATGTCAATAATATTTTAGTTAATTGTTCAGCCCTACCTACTACGGTAATACATACAAAAATATGATGATAAGATGAATTATAAGATAATTACAAATATGCAAATTAGTAGGCTGTAAATGATAAATGCAACCTAAAATAGGAGGTAATTTCACTCAGCTGTGGGAAAGAGACCAACGCAACCATTTCGTTTTACACTTCCTATAATGGTGATGCTCCATCTTGCACATATTTCACAGACACATGTAAACCCTCTGTGCACAGTGGCGCGCCACTCCATGACAAAAATGGCATCTTCTCTTCCACTGTCCAATTCATCTTTCAGATACACCCCTTGTTAACTAATGTGTCCGACATAAGAGGGAAAGTTATTTACGTGGTGTCACACAGACTTGGAAAATGCACTGCAACAATATGACAATAACAATATATATTCTGTTGTCATATTGTGTATTGTCTTCTTTCAAAAATTATAGGCCACTACTATCTGAAATAGCCTTGCTAAATATAATATAAGATATACGACCACATAAAAATATTTCAGCCGTTTTAATTAAGCTGAGATATCCTTCATTATGCAGCTGACATCTAGCCAGGGGGACATGATTGTGTTTAAATAAGCTTTAGTCTGCTCTCGCTGAGGACCCTCATCATGTGCATGAGGAAAGAGGCGCAATCAAAGTTTGATTTATTACTGCTGGAGTTGTTGGCTATGGCATAATCTGAATCAGGAACAGTTAATATGTAGCTTTTATTTTCCTTGTTACAAAAAAGTCTAATGTTGTTGGGATCACTTTCTGTAGGGACAGTCTGTTTCTTTCCCCTGTGCACAAGGAAATATTACTCAGTTTTTGTCAAACCAATCTGTCAGTAAAATTATTGTTGCAAAACATCTCTCCTCACAGAATATGTCAGCCTGAATGGCATCTCCTGCCTACTACTGGCAAGTTTGATTTCCTCTGGAGCTCTCCTAAATATCAGCAGAGACAGGAGTGGTTTCCCAAGTTAAGAAAGTTAACAAAATGCTTTAACCCCTTGTCCTAAAAGTAGGACGAAAATGCATCACTCTAAAAACATTTGGCTAGAGATTTTCTACGGGCCCATATTTCTTTAATGTACAACAACAACAACTGAGCCTACCTCACAAATGTATACATAAAAACCCATCTCTGCCTTAACTAAAATATCACAAGAAAGTCACAAGAAAACATGAGCCTTCTGAGCAAGTGTGATAAGAAGAAGACACCTACTGTAGCTCAGGCTTTCAACACTGTGGCTACAGATTAAATATCCATTTCTGTCTATCCTGAAGAGAACTGCCTACAGCAAGGAGGTGTTTTTTCTATTTCATCATACCATCTCCCATGAGCCCAGGTATTTTAGTGATGGCGGTGTTACAAACATTTCCCTGGGCACCTGTTTTTCCCCCCATGGCTTTTCCAGTGAGTAGTTCTCAGTCTGACTTGAGCAACTAACTCCTACTAAACATGGAAGCAACTTAAAGATATGCCACTTCAAAGCTAGCTGTGGTGTTTACAGTGAATATTCTATGAACAGAGATGGGAGCTGTAATATACAGAGGAATGTGGGTCAGGAATGTGTGGTGGGCTGTGGAGAACCACTGTGGGTGGTGGAGGAGAGTTTGTAAAAAGCAGAAGCAACAAACTACAGACAGACATACAGTAGATAGACCCTCTTCCTGCCCTGATCCTCCGGGGGCTTGTAACTTCAATGAAACAGACACGAAAGGATTTTTTCCCCCTCCACATCGCTCTTTCTTCTTCTCTGCCACATGAGAACTACCTCTTCCTTTGCCCTGTTTAACCCCTTACCAGCTAGGCATCAGTTTTCCTTTATCAGTGACACCGTAGTGAACTAGAAGAAAACAGCTTTGCTAATTAAACGGGTTACTGGGCCTTCATAGAAAATGAAGACGAGGAGGGGTGAAGAATAGGGAGAGAAGAAAAGCGCACGCAAGGCTGCAGATTTTAATATTCAACTCATAAATACAAACTAAAAGAAGAGGCGTGAGACAAGGAGCCCGTGGCCTTCATCTTGGGAAAAATAATCCCTCCCCAAAATGGAAATGTGCCCACATTAAAACATTCCTAAACACCACAGTAGGAAAAGTAGAAGTAGAAGAAGGGGTAGAAATGTGGAGTAAATAAAAAAAGGCTGCTATGTACTAAATAAAAAAACCTCGCCTTCGCGTGAGACAGGATCAATGGCACTGACACTGAATCTGTCAGGGGGGCTGAGCTCCCACTGACACACGCGCACAATCATTTTCCTTTCTCTCTTACACACTCCCCACCCCATCACCCTCTGTGCCCCGCCTTTCATGGTCTCTTGCCCTCTCTCCTCATCCCCCATCCCCCTCCCTCGCTCTCCTCTTCTTCATCCGTCTCACTCCTTACAATAAAAACAGAAGCAAGCGCTGCGATGGGAAAAGAAAATAACTCGACTGGGAAGGAGGGGTGAAGGCGCCAGGTGCTAAACAACACAGACAGCAACAATGGATAATCACAAAATTCAAAGAGCACCTACAAGGCAACACACACGTGTAAAGAAGAAGGAGATAGCAGGGGGGGGGTGGTGCAGAGACCTGTATTATGTGGCAAGAACTGCTCATTTACTGCAGTCATACATGCAGTAAATTACATGCATGTTCTGCTGAGCTGTACAAAAGAATGTGTGTGACACCAGCCTCACACTGCGCGTTGATTACCTGCTGTGTCCACGGTGGTGCCTGAACACGCACTGTCTGCTGAGCTCCCTCACTGAAGTCTACTATTAACAAGGCGCTCACGCATTTAAGGAGGTTGAATCGCTTTTTACAAGTTTTACATAAAAACTGAATAACATAAAACTAATGAGGAGAAAAGGAGAGTTTTCACATTAAAGATAAAATATAACCAGGGAAGAACCCAGCGCCACATTCTTATTTTCACTGTAAGAGAAACCGGGAAGATTTACTCAAGTCAGCCCACCTCTGCCCCAGGCTAACCTTAATTCCTCTCCACCCCTCCCTATGTCGATACCTACATGAGTCTTTAACCATGACTAACTTGCCAGTAATAAAGAGGTGCCACTAAACTAAAACAATTTCTCTGCTGTCTGGGCGATGATTTAACTACTGCTAGGGGCAGTGGACTGGTTCAATCAATGAAGACATTCCTCTACTGTATGTATGTGTAAATGTGAGTGGGTCTGTGAAGGACAACAGTGAATGACAGGAACAGCCGAATAGTGCCCCTCTAGAGGGCGTCAAGGCCGTCACCAGGAAGACACAAGAAATGTACATTTCCACGCTGAGAGGGAAAGACAGGATCATTGTTTGGCCACTAAGAAGGAAGTTAAAGGATGTATGCAAGCGGAGAGAATAACAACAGCGAAGAGAGAGACGAAGAGAGGAACGTTTTCACTCATCCGTCACACTCCTCTGGTCGTCGGGGGTGACCATGCGTACCTTCCTTGGCAGCCTGCCAGAATTCAAAAGCCACTCGGAAAGCCTGAGCCACTGTTAGGGTTACCGCCTGGGCCTGTTGGAGGGAGGCAGAGAGACAGACAAGAGTGAGACAGAGTGATAAAGCGAAAGAATAAAAGAATGATGAATAATACTCTATAATACTCTGAATAATGCATCTGATATACGGGAGGACAATTCAAGCAAGTCGAGGAGCTAGGACCCTGATAAAAACAGGAACTGACCACAAACTCATGGGGGTTCCTTCACAGACACTTGAAGAGGAGGAAGCGAAACGGAAGAGCTGTATGACAAGTTGTTTATGTAACTGGGAGGATACATGGCCTTTTGGCCAGAGCTAAATTAGTTAGGGGAAGGAAAAAGAGGGAGTGGCTCACTCGTTCTGCAAACCTCCGGGGATGGAGAGAATGCCAGAAAGGGATGACAGCATCCCCACCCTTCTTGATCTCACTCACTGTCTTTCTCCTGACTTAATAGTTACATTTGCATACATACATACAAGTGTGGCTCTAAGTGGTGGTGCAGTTGTTCTTAGGTTTCTTTGCAACACACTGCATCGGCATAAAGTGCTTCTCCACAGATTGCCAGGAGCAAAGGATGAATCCAATACTTGAATGCAGAATTCTGCACCATAAAGAATCTGCAGCCTATATTTGTAGCAACAGCCTGTAGCCTCTTGTCACTACACATTTATTTATATGCAGTTAATGACATTAAAAGGAGATTAAGAATTTGGGAAATTCGTTTTCCTGCTGAGAATTAGTAAAATATCAAAACCACTTTCCTGTCTATAGAGCATGGATTGGGAGCAAAGGTGAAAAAATATCCACAAACCAGCACCTCTAAAGCTCACAAACTGACATTATATCTTTGTTGATTATTCCATACAAAAACCAAAATGCAAAAACAAGTGGTGTATTAAATGGATGTTATTGGTAGGGTTTATTTCTTGGGCAGGTGCATGAACTCAATCTCAAGTCTCAAGTAACTGTGAGGTTTCCAGACATCCAGCAGATACACCAGGAAGTCACTGCTCCCTGCCATAGTCCAAAAAAAAACAAAAACAAGTTGTGCTTTTGTAAACAAAAGCACAACTTGTTTACATTTCAGTTTTCATATGAATTAAAACAAGAAAGATACAACATGTTAATTAGTAAGCTTTAGAGCTGCTGGTAGGTGAACTTTGTTACCTTTGGACAGAGTCAGACGACCCCTTTCCCTCTTTTTCCAATCTTTGTGCCAAGATAAGCTAACCTGCCGCTGGCTGAAGCTTCATATTTAACGTACTGCCTAAAATGTTCAATGATTCCCTAATTAGAAATGAGAAATGGAAAGAGCTGTAAATACTACATCTAATATTAAGCTCCAGTTGGCTTCAAACTCTTTTTGACCACTTACCGAAGGTGAGTCACTTCACATGAATAAGTTATTGGACCCTTGTTTAAGCAGCCTACTTGTTCACAGTAGATATCTCAGAGACAACACTGCACGCATTCATTTACTTACCATTTTTCTCTTAGTGCACAGGAAGGCATGACACTCTAGGGTCTCATTGTGTTGGCTCTGGACGATGTAGGCAAACACTTTGTCGTGCATCTTGTCTGCTGTGCAATATGATATTCTGGGGGGGGGACAGATGTGAACACACATAAAAACCTCTAAGACTTTATATTGTCATTACAGATCTAGTGGGGCCATCGTGCTACTCCATCTGCACTAAGCCCTTAAGCCAGTCCAGCAATCTGACTCAAACTGTTCAATCTAGCATTTTCCTTAACTCTTACAGGGAAATAAAATCCCTGGTATTCACAATCTCACTGCTCTGCACATGATCAAATACACACCACAGCTGTGTGCAGGTACAGAGCTGAACAATGTCATGAATTTGAACTGAACACGTGCGCAGTGGACATCTGTGCCGTCTCGCCAAAGGGATGCCGTTCCTTTTGAAAGTTACTACATCACATTCCCACTGTGTCCCACCCGTTAAAATGATAGCTTTTAGATGGGGCCTGGCCCCTGTAAGGTACATGGAAAGACTCTCACAGATGGAGGTGAGTGTTCCTTGTGTTTTTGTGTGTAGAAGGTCATCTATTGCACTGAGATTTTTTCTGTGTCGCATGTGAGAGAGGTATCAGTCTTGCTTGTCAGTCTCAGGTGCAGTGTAGGGCTTTAGATTAAGCTGTAATGCTCCACAAATAGCTTTTCTCCACTATTTGATCACCATGTCATTACCCTAACACCAAAGTGATGGGTACACTGGCCAGTTGGGGAGGGAGATGCAAAACGATGGAGGAAGACTATAATGAATGTCTGCCATCTGTCCTTCATTTCTCCTTTGAGAATCAGCAATGCGCTCCAACTTTACTGTGGGATAGTCACACTCGGTTAACTAATGACTAAGGAATATAAAGGTGTGGAAATGATAAATAAAGAAATAAAAGAGAGGGAGGAAAAGTTTGGAGAGGTTTAAGAATCACAGTTGCTGTCTGCACAACACAACCAAGATTTACGGGCAAATGTTTGGGAGGGAGGGCGTCAGGGAAATTGGATGTCTAGGCAAATCCATTTCTTTTATTGGTCGTCCATCTTAACAGACGTCTGGGGAGGAGAGCTCCAATGAGGTGCGAGATACAACCAGGTGCTTTATGTCTTCACAGCATCCTGAGGTCACAGCTGGACTCACCTCACGCAGTCTGCCTTTTAATTGCTGTAGTAGTTAGTGTTTGTCAAATTAAAGATTCCATCATCAATGCAGCATTTTACTGCAGAGGCATTGCAAAAAAGGGGGGATAAATGCAATCTGTATTTTTTGATTTGTTCAGAGGATTTCAAACTGCGCAGCTTGGCCTCGCTTGGGAGGTGCAATAGAAGTGAAGGAAGGGCACAGAAGGAGAGACATGAGGCGACGATGACGACGTTCTAAAAAGAACAGGAAGTTTGGCCCGCTCATTTAGCCCCTTTACCAACAAGGTAAGCAGCGGCAGCGGCTGTGAGACATAGCTGATGGAGACAATTAAGGTACTTAAGCTACTTCTTCATAGACTCCTAACTCAGTCAAAGCCGTGTGATTTACACTCCCTGAGGATATTATTATCTCTGATGTGCTACACAAATAAACATCCATACAATTGCTTAGGAATTATAAAAAAAGACAGTTTTTAAGCCTAGGACCTGGATTTTTCTTCAGAATCAAAAGTAATGCAGAGATGTTTCCAAACAGCAACTGATGTTTGAAAATTCTGCATATTTTTAATGGTGACAATTAAATCACACTGGATTCACCAACATACACAACTTATCAAATAAAATTTGATCGATGTGTAGGACTTTTGTTGTTTGTCATTTTGCCTATCCCCTCCTTTGATGGACATTTGTGTGCAATGTTCATCAGGTTAACTCTGAAAAAATAAATAAATGAAAAAACAGCCCTGTGATGGAGAAACCAGATATTAAATATAGATATGCATATGCTGTCTGCCTGTGAAATTGTGATGCAAAATTGAGCCGGTGGGTAGAATGAAACCACTCAGACAGAATATTACAGAACGGTGATACTGGAAAGCCAGAAACATGGTCAGTGGTAGACAGCTTGTCAGTCAAACTGTTCTAGGACAACTTCAGAAAACTGTCAACAGTTGAGATTTTGTCCTCAATCTGCCAGCTTTTAGAAGAAAATATTCAACATAAGCCTATTCAAGCTTGGAAAAATGATGGAACGTCCCAACTCTCCTTGATATGTACCCATAAATGTGGAATTTTAGAAAAGTGCTTCAAGCTTGGCTCATAAGCTCGAGGCCAATGGAGGTTAGGCAGCTTTAAGCGTGCAGGCTGTGGCAGGCAAGTCAGATCTGTAGGAGAGAAGAATGTGTGTGTGTGTGTGTGTGTGTGTGTGTGTGTGTGTGTGTGTGTGTGTGTGTGTGTGTGTGTGTGTGTGTGTGT
>JAPMOB010157389.1:0-14548 GCA_029875015.1 Lepomis gibbosus
ATAGATAGATAGATAGATAGATAGATAGATAGATAGATAGATAGATAGATAGATAGATAGATAGATAGATAGATAGGCATGGCTTCAGGATGATATATTACAAAGTCGAAGTAATGCCAAGTTGTATTTTCTGACAAAAAATCTGTCTCTACTTTCAATCTGAGAATTGATCGACTTCATCATGCGTCTGTAGCCACTCCGCAAACTAGGCTATTCATTTTTATATTCCACTGAGATTGATAAAGTAACTCCACTCCCTGCTCAAATCCCTCCTAGAAAATCCTGAGCACGTTCCTCTTTGTGCAGTTTGCAACTATATATTCATATTTTTGAACATGGTCTCAAATAATGTCTGCTTACAGCGGGAGAATCCCTGATGCATCTTCTAATCTGTAAATGTGGAGCCATATATAGATCACATTGCTTACATAGACATAAGTGATACAGCACACAATAGGAGATGCCCGCTAATGCGGCTTAACATCTCCTGATGTAGCGCTTGTGATAACATAGTTTTCATAGAACGCCTAAAGATATTAAAAGCTACAGTATATGAATGTTAAAACCCAATATTATTCTGTAAACACACTGATGACAGCTCATTCATATAAGGCTCAATTTTTCATTGTTTTGGGGTTTCATGGTTTTAATTCTTGTAGCCTAATTGTCTTTGCACTGAAATCCTGTACGGGTCGAGTTCACAAATCACACAAACTGCTCATTCGAGTTATTTCTGTTTGCTTGTTCTTCCATTTTTGTAAGCCAAGTCATGTGTGTGAAGCACAGGGAGAAAATGTTAGCTCATGTTCAAAAGGAAAGAACACTTGCAAACTAAAAATATTAACTAAAAATATTGTAATGTAGGGAGGGAAAGGGAGAACAAGAAAGAGAAACACAGCCAGCTTGAAAAAGTCTGACATCTCCAGTACCCGATCGCATGTTCGCTATTTGACTGCCCGGTGCCATTTGAAGCCATTTCCAGTGGCTGTGATCTGGCTGCTTATCAGATGTCCTGCTATACATAATGCAGTCAAAACTGGACAGATCGCAAACAAAAAGTTGTCGCGTGTGTGTATTCTGTGACAATCCTTGCGTCAATATCTGTAGCAGACCGCCGGAGTTACTAACAGCTGAGTTGGTCTGACTCAGTGTGTCTCCTAAGCCACGAGGTCATCCACATGAATTATAAACACAGCCGTAACCATAATGATAAACTCTGACCTTCACTGTGAAGGTGTGACTGGAATGGTACAGTGAAAGAAAACACTAACACACTGACGGAGAAGTCCTCATCAGGCACACGTTTAAAGCACTTTGTAATACCAGCGGATCTATGTTAAATCATTACAAAGTGTCTATCGCCGCTTGGATAACAGCAAACAAACTTCTATTGCAATATAAAGACAGACAGTATACTGTACAGTGAGTAGCGTGGGTTTTTCTTTTTTGATTAAAAGTAACCTGAAACTATTACTGTGAACTAAAGAGCCAAATATTTGAGAGGAGATTTCCAACACAAATCACTAACTAATATAGCATTTTGTCATTGTACAAGAAACAGTTTTAAACTAGCCACACTGTATGGCTCTGTGAGGCTGCAGTGCCCATTGTAATGAAAACCAAACGGTTAAATACAAATGATAAGTTAACACTATGAACGTTTGCATCAAATTGCAGGTTAATACATCCAACAAACAGCCACAAATGTCAACCTGCTGGTGGCGCTGAAGGAAATGTGACGGGGTCACCAAAGTCAGTAGGTTTCATCCTCTGGGGAACATGAACATTGGTGCAAAACTGTACGGTAATCCATCCAGTAGTTGTTGAGAAATTTCCAGACCAAAGTGATGGAGTGGGTGACTTTTCTGTCCACAGAGCCATGCATGGCTAAAAGATTCAATTGTCAAAATCAATGCAGCAGAGGGTGAGATATTCTTACATATTCTCACTTTCACAGGTAATGTAAATGTAAAGTATAGTGCCTTTCTAGTCTGTATGACCACTCAATGCGTTTTTTACACTACATTCATACTCTGAGCCTAGGGGCTCAAACAGAAACTAACATTCACACACATTCATACAGTGGTGGAACAGCCACCAGGGGCAATTCTGGCTTCAGTTTCTTTCTTGACTTTTATTTCCAACTTCAAGCTCAGACACAACCTTAAAGATACCAACCCAAAACTAAAACCTAAGTCGTGGATTGCTGTTATTGCTGTTTATGATCTTTGTTTGGGGGGTGGTGGGTGTTAACACTGTTGCAATCTCATGGCACCACTTTTCCATCAGCCTACAGTTCAAACGCTCCCATGCGGCCCCCTTTGGGGCGTCTCGTGTTCACTTTTATTGGACAAAAACATTCCATTCCTGCCGCCTTCCTCCCAACCTAACAGTTACATGGGCCCCACACTGAGCACTCTGACAGGCCCGACCCCCTCAAGTTCTCCGATGTCTGTATCTGCCTTTAAGTGGATTTGTTCCTTTTGGCCGTCGCTTCCTATGCTGTATCTTACGGCCTCTCTCTCTACAGCAGAGGACATCTGGTATATGATGCAGATGATGGTAATGTGGCTGGTGCTGATGTAAAAATAAAATCCCCATCCCTCACACAGGCACAAGGTTATTACTGACTATTATGGAAATGGCTGACAGTAAATAATAGTTGCTCAAGACTGGATGTTAAAGTACAGTGATGTATTTAAAACAGATAGGAAAGACTCAGTTTCTGTTGTGAGCACAAATAGTAACATTCATTAGGTTTTGTTGGCACTTGCAGGCTACAATTTCAACATCATCCAAAACATTATTAAAAAAAGAGAAAAACTGCTTATGGGTTGAATAAGAATAACAATCTTTTTGTCGGTGGGCTGGTGTAATTTCAGTAGTGGGTGGTGCGGGTGGGGGCTTGCTAAATTTGGCACTTGTGCATGAGAGACGTGACCCACCGGCAATCACTCTCCTGAAACAGTCTGTCCTCTTTGTTGTGACACAGTCACACACCTGTGACTAAGCAGCTTGAACTAGTATTTATCACTGCTCTTACTAGTATCTATTGTCACTTGTAGATCTCTTACTGTATTGATGCTTTGTTGATGCTTGTGTGTTGTTCCTTAAATGTAAGTAGCTTTGGATAAAAGCGTATGCCAAATGAGTAAATGTAAATGTAATGAACAGTATGAGGTTATGGTTTGATTGGCACTCCAGTCTTTAGCATTTTTAACAATGGTAGTCTGGGAAAAATTAACAACTGTTGGATGAATTACCATTAACTTTTGTGCAGATATTCATTTTGCCCAAAGGATGAATTTTGCAATACTTTGGTTTATGCCCAAATACCCACAAAACTAATGACTGTTTTTTTGTCATTTAAATCCCAAAGTGAAGTTTTTATTTTGCATAATTTTGGTTTTATTGTCATCACATTATTTTCCACAACAAGAGAACTTGTTGTTGACAAACTCTATGAAGGAATGCTTTCTCTCGAGACTTGTGTCTGCTTTCTTGTTATGATGGTCCCAGATATGGAAGCTGAATATTGCTGACATTATTCATCCTACTCCAGGGAACAATAAGCCAGGCGACGTGCTTCAAACCTCAAAAAGCAAATTAAAAAATATTGCGGGGAAAGTCGCCCTTGGGGGGAATTTATTTATTTACTTAGTTTATATTCTGTGGCATCAGCATTCACCTCTGCCACCTGCGGTGCTAAATATGTTAACTGAAGAATAAAAGGTCTGCAACTCTTTTTCTTTCTTTTTTCACAACTGCCATAAAAGTATATTTAGCTGACAAACCAGTGAAAATATAGGTATGGTGAAAATTTTAAAATAAAACTCAAAGAGAGAAAGTGGCTTTTCTGTGCTTTATTCTACTCTTGCAAGTGGGCATGATACCAACGGACAACACAGAACTGTCTCAGGTAAAAGGCAAAGCATCATTCAGAGTTAGTCTTTATGTCGCACACTCAGAAGTCAGATACATTGGATCAATAAAACATATTACATCACTTCACAGAGAAAATCATCTCATTCACATTTATTGCACATGTCATTATATCTTCAATATTTCGCCACAACAATAACAAGGACATGATTTTTTTCTCTTTTGCGTGTGTTTTTGACCCAGTAGTTGGGCAGATTTGGGTTTGGGGTTCTATATCAGTCTCACGTAAATCTGTAGAACTATCTTGTCAAGCCGTTGGGGTAAAAGCTAAAATTAGATCCCTCTCTCTACTCTCCAGATAAAAATAATGGCCTCCCCTTTTTAATAAGCCCCACCATAATAAATGAAAGATATTCTCTCTCTCCTTCTTGTCTATCTATCCATGCCTCCTTTTGTCTGCAAATGTCCCGCACTGTTCTCAGCCATAATGGCGTGAGTATTTTCAGCACCATGGTGAAACGTGGATGGATGATGAAGACATTCCCTCATGCTTCCTTCATCAATTATCCCTTCCTCCCTAATGTAATGTGATCCTTTATTGTAGGGAACTTTCCGTTTCACTTTCTCGCTTCACAAGAAGAGTGCAGCATCAGCTGTAGGGCTTGGGGGGGGGGGGGTTGGTGTCGTGTTCAAGGATGCTTCAGCAGGGATAAATGCTTGCTGGTCCCCCTGTTAATAAGTAGTCTCCCTTCTGCCTTGCTCATTACAGCATGTAGTAATTATTCCCATATACTCACATGTCCACTCTAGAAATCTGCTTGAGGTTCTTTTTTTCACAGTCAAATGCATCTGTCCTCATTGTGAACCATCTCAGAATTGCAGAGAGGAAATATCTCTTTGGTGGACCTGCTAACTGTGACAAGGACCCCAGCCAGATAGTGCTTTTTAGTAAGGGGTCACACACTAAAAAGGTTGGGAATCTTCAAGAATGCATTGTATTTTATAAGCTTATCATGTGTGGAGTTTTTAAAAACTAACTACAACTATGAAATAAATGTAGTGGAGTAAAAAGTACAATTGTTCCTCTGAAATGCAAGTCCTAGAAATCTCACATCACACATCTTTCAGCAGCTACAAATTCATCAATTATTGAATGAACGAGAGATGAGAGCACCAGGCTCCATCTCAGTGTCCTTCTACCCTGGGTGCAAAGCTGAACAGCGGCGGTTTGCCCTGGAAAGTTCACCCTGACTGTGGGTAAGAGTGATGAACAGTCTATTTGCTGATGGATGGAGGGAAGTACTACTCTGATTGCCTGGCGCTGGCAAACATAAAAATTGTCTTACTTTGCCCTTTCATCCTGACAGCACCAAGGTTTATTGGAAATGGTTGCAGAAGGGAGGTCATGACTGGCTTTATATGTCCTTTTGATTAATTATATTTTACTATATTTTGATAGCCTTGTCTTGGTGGTAACCGGTTTCAACACATTGTCACCTGATTATCTGATGACCTCTATGGACTCTAGATACACTAACTCCTGACTTTAACCAAACCCAAACCCTTACCCTGATCAATGTTAATTCTGACCCCTGTGCACTTAAACAAAGTAGACTGCCTTTTCCCTGACATCCTGTGGCCATGTGGTTCCAAGTATCAGGATTTTAGAACATAACAAAATGTGACCAAAATAAAAAAGGACATTTTTTCTCATCTATTATATGGAACCACCAAGTTTTAAAGCTGAAACGAGTGACTGAGCTGATTTTGTAACAAAGGAAGGAAGAAAATATACAGTACAGAATTAATAGTGCAATTATCTAATAGACAAATGAAAGCAAATCTCCTTTTTCCAAAACATTTTATCTGTATAGTGGTACTGAAACAGGATCACCCGGAGCTGATTAACCCCCTCTAACAGGACTGGCGGCAGGACAATCATCTTGCGCTGACTCAGCCACTTGGTTCACTTTCCAAGGTGTCACCGATACACTTCACTCTTCAGCTGGAGTGTCTTAACTTCCATAGGAGCCTCGGTGTCACCAGTCAATGAGAAGGACAAACAGAGGTCGCCCGAACATCAGATATCAACCGTTTTGTAATTCAATCTAAATCGAGACATTGCAAGCCAAGTATCCATATCATTTGTTTGTTATGTGATCATTATAAACTTAATGTTGTTAATGGACTGGGAAGAGACGTAAACTTATCCAACCAGCCACTGCCACAAGGGCTTTTGGGGATTAAAAATATACAGAAAGTGATGAATATCGGTTTACATGTCTGTCATCTCATATCACTCATTATTCCCTGACGCTTGTACACTTTGTAATTCAATCTTAAAATCCTCAGTTAATTGTTACAGGATCATTACAAAATCAGTGTTCTCAGACAGGTATATTAATGAAAATTTGAAAAGACTTCTGTCCAAAAGTCCTATCTAATACATGAAAGCAAAAATGGCCTCTTGGATTTTAATCAATGAAAGTATGACTTCTGCAGGTGAAGTTGAATTACCAGCCTATGTAATGAATTCAAAGATCTATTTAAAGACGAAAGTGTGTAAATGTGATCTTCACCACTCCCCTAAACTATTGATTTCCAGCTCATATTACATTCAGACTCCAAATCATGAGCGTTTGAGGACTATGGATTACCACTAAGTGAATTGAGATACATCACATGAAAGTGCATACCCCCCAGTCAAGACCGTAATGTGATGAATGATGAATTCATGCATCACAGTGGCCATAAAGTTCAAAAACATTAACCTGCATAAAAAATTAATAATACAAAATAACAACTTCCTTACATGCAGGCGTGTAAAATGATTAATGGAAAAGTCTATAATATCTATTATTAATCTCTAATTACATAATTATATAATATATAAGAAAAGACTGACAGAGATAAAGTTATGAACTTTTAAAGCCTCTATATATATATATATATATGTGTTATATTATCACTAGATTTGTTTTTAATATTGTCTTTTATCTTTATTTAAAGGGTGGCGCGGTGGTGCGGTGGTTAGCACTGGTGCTCCGTGTGGGTTCTCTCTGGGTGCTCCGGCTTCCTCCCACCATCCAAAGATATGCAGGCTAGGTTAATTGGTGTCTCTAAATTGTCCTTAGGTGTGAATGTGAGTGGTTGTTTGTCTATGTGTGGCCCTGCGATGGACTGGTGACCTGTCCAGGGTGTACCCTGGCCAATGTCAGCTGGGATAGGTTTCATAGTATCTTGTATCTTGTTTTCGCTTTGTTATTACTATCATTATACAAATGATCCTACATATACTGTAGTCAATGTCCCTGAATACAGCAAAGACGATACATTCCACTCTTAATGTGTATCTGCATGTGTTTAATCATGTTATGACATAGATTCTGTGATTCCTCTGATCGCTCTATAGTTTTCCACTGACAGAGTGATCAACCAACACAACTTACTCCTCTGATTGAGTGACTTGGCTTTGTTTGGGCGGTTGTGTCTCTCTGGCTTCAGCTCACTCCATTACAAGTCTAAATGACTAATTAATGGTCCCCGGACAGGTGACACCAGCTCCTCAAGATCCATTTACACCCTCATCCCCACTGGGCTCTGACTGGACTCCACTGCACTTCTTCGCTACACCCTCACCTTCCATCCTCTCCTATCCTCCCTCATCCCCTCATATCTTATTCATTCGATGGTGGAGTACTGTTTAAGTCCAGTCTGTGGATAGACAGATGGACATATTGAGAGACAGGTGATCCAGACAAATGCATCTGGGATGGAAGGGGGAGAGGAAGAAAGACGGGACGATTTAGGTGGTGATGTGTTACTATCTTTAAAGGTCTTTTCAACTCCTAGGTATTTTGCAGTAGTTAGTGTGGAGGGGAGATAAACAAACCCTGATCCCAACCTGTCTACGATCACAAAACACCCACATTTCTCTCTGAAGAGTTTTATGTTGGGTCGGATAGATAGACAGTGTGCATGTGTGTGTGTGTGTGCGCGGTGTGTGTGTGTGTGTGTGTGTGTGTGTGTGTGTGTTACAGCGTCCTTCAACTTCTCACCCCAGCTGGTTGCTTTTTTAAGTGCTGGACACTTAAGCACACAAGAGAAAGATTAAGGACGATTTCAGATGAAACTACTGTTACCCATGAGCACCCTGGTGTACCAAGAAAACCTCCCCTGTCACCCATCTGACAGACAGCAGCAGAATAAGTGTGTGCGCCTCTAGCCTGTAATGATCCTGCACATACAAAGCTCCTCAAGTCACTTTCACAGCTGACAGAGTTATGTATCTGACTCTCTACAGAGACGGAAAGCAATTTCCACTTTTATTAAAGTTAGTCCTCAGCTTTAGGGCCTTTCGTGCTAAACTTAAATAAGCATCTGTTAAAGGTACGTAGAAAGGCAGAAAATATAATACTGCAGCTGTGAGAGGGAGAAAACAGTTTGACAAAGTAGTTAAAGAGACTGGTCAGTTATTTAAAGGTCACAATTTCAGAATGTGTTTCTGACTGCAGCACAAATATTGGTGCGGCACGCAGATCAATATATAAGCTGGAAAGGGAAATTGTTAACCAAAACTGCACATCAATATTTGCTTTGTCTAGAAACTGCTCAATGTCGAGATGACCGGACTCAAAGACCCATTTGTGAGGGTCAACATATGTAAATGTGAGTTTGGTCATTCAATTACCACTTTATTTGTAGGCTATTTTCTAATTTTGGCAGATCTAAGCTTACACCTACTGTACCAAGTATTTTTGACCAGTCCAGCATGTGTCCAGCATGTGCCAGCTGGAGGGAGGATGAAAGACAGATCAGGTTGGCAGTTAAAACAAGGTTAATGAATGACGAATGACGCAGCAAGGATGAAGGAGGAAATCAAAATGTGAGAGTGGGACGCAGGAGCAATTTGCAGTGGACATATAATTCTGCACACAGCACACACGCAAGAGGTCTTCATGTGTACGTACATACACACAAAAAAATTCATTGTTTTTTTGCTAATTTTGCATGTGCACAAGAGCTGTCAGAAATAAAAACACACCTGAGGGTAAGAGGGATACTCAAAGTTGCTGGCAACTGGTTTGTCATTCAAAAGTTCACACACATACACACACACACACTGTAGTCAGGAGATAAGGATGGGCAGTCGTGAGTAAATCAATTACGAGGTTCAGTGTCGAGTTGAAGTCCACGAGGAGGACACCATAACAACATCCCAGCAACAGCCTGTGAATAGCAGCCACCACTAAATCAACTCTCTGCACTGGCAGATAGAGTGGACACCTGTGGAGCAGTCCTGAAATGAGAAAAGAAGGACTGAGCAGATGTCCTTGTTTGTTTGGAGTATAAGAAATGCTGTCCTGTGTGCGTTAATAGGCAAAACAACTTGACTTTAATATGGCCTTTTGTGCTTATCAGGAGCACCAGCTGTAAGGCCGTTCTGCATCATCATCTCTTTCTGTCTCCCTCTCACTTTCCCATTCTCTTCTTCTCAAAGTATCTATATTTACATCCCCACTGTAGCCATTTCTGTCCATCTGTTTCAGATTTAGTGCTATTGGGCCTGACAGCAAACTGTTATCAGCTCAAGACTCCCTAGTGCCATGTCCCTTGTTAAATACAAACAAACACCTAACGTCTAAATGTCTTCTGTGGTTTGTCATTTGGTGAAACTGCCTTATTTGTTTTCCTGCTGAGAGTCTCATATCTGTCCCTTTTCTTTTTTGATATTACGAGTCTACACAATATAGTGCCCAAAGTACAATTAAGGGGTATTTCAATGTTACTGCATACATACTTAATATTTTGTGTGTTTCCAATTTTGTCACTACAGTTTGGGGTCCTTCCAGGTCCTTCATTTTTTCAACATGAAAATGCACAATCCCAGGTCCATAGAGAAATGGTTTTACACCAGTTTGCTGTGGAAGAACTTGACTAGCCTGCAAGGAGACCTCCACCTCACCCGACACCATCAGTATTCATCATGAAGTGAAGCCTAGAGAGATTATTGTCATCATCAGTTCCCAACTTCATATCGCTGCTGTGGCTAAATTGGTCCAAATCCCTGCAGCCAGTTATAGCAGCAGAATAAGATCTATATGTAGCATGTTTGTTTTTTACTAAACAAACCAGTTACTATTATATATTGTACATCATCCTTCTCTGTGCAGTTCAGAGAAATCTCATTATAAGACTGTAGAAAACTAAAATACTCAAATACTTAAACACAAGGCAGATTGCTGATTTATCAGGACAGACACACACACACAAACACACACACACACACACACACACACACACACACACACCATTGCCTTATGGTCTTTGTCCAGCTGTGTGCTCTCGCTCACTCAGTAAACACACACACACACTCACACATAAATGCAGAGCGTGAAAAAGTAGACCTATAGCTCACTGCGACCCTGACTAGGTGTCAGTAAGGATGCTCAGTGACTAATGGCGGCTTACTATTACTCTGCATTTGCTCCAGTAAACCCCAAATGGTTTGATTTCAACTTGGCTTGGTGGTCATGGTCATGTTGTAACAGTTCTTGTTGTATCCAGGGTCTGTTATAAATGAGACCACACATAATTCCATGTGACAGTGAGGAATGGATACTTATAAATAGTAGTAAAAGTTAAAGTACTTCCTGTCTTTCCTTAATCAACCCCTGCAGCTCTCTGTTCCTGTCTTGAACCGACTTCTCTCTCCGTTATTTCTTCTCTTTCCCTGATTACCTGTCTTTCCTTCTTCACTGTGCTGCCATTTGGAGCTGTCCATGGTGCTGAACCTCTGCCTGACATCTGCCATTCCTTCTGTATTTCTTTATCTCCCTCAACTCATGTTGTATTAGTTGTCAGTTAGAAAACCTAAACTAAAGCTTATTCTTCTTATTCCTCTTTTCTTATTTCCTTCATTTCATCTTCACATTTGTAGGATTCTTCTTTCCTTGCTAACTTTTAATCACAGAACAACACAAGTTTACATGCATAGTACTGCAGTGCACTGTGGAGCTGTCCATAGTGCTGAACCTCTCACTCTCGCTTACTGTGAGCAGACTTTTTTCCTTTCTATTCGTCTTTCTTTCTTGCTGGCCACTAACATACTTTATTAAGCCGATAGACTCTCTGGGCTTCTATCTTATTTATGTGTCCTTCACCAACCAAGTTGTTCAGCACAGAATGATGTTGGTGGAGGGATCGTCTAAATAATGTTTCCAGATAAAAGATGTACTGTGCCATGGCCCTCATTTCACAGCTCCAAGCCACAATATTCCTTAATTAGATCATAATTCACTTCACCCTCATTATTTTCAGGCTTAAATCTCCTTGTTTTAGTAATGAACAGAGACAAAATGACAGTCCAGTCCCATGCCAGTCCAGCACGCATGACCATGCAAATCTCTGTGTTGGAAGCAGCTATGTATTCAAGCTTATTGATTTGTTTGCCAACGCTATAATGTAGACGTGGAGAGCGTGACCAAGTCTCCAAAAGTTTTCTCTGTTTGCAAAAGCGATCAATTGGACAGAACTGACCAAGGCCCTATTAAACAGGCTGCACTGCCCCGACTGTAATTACAGCAACTGATTTGCAACAAATAAGATGCCGTAAATTAAGGCTGTAATAATGGAAACATGATGTGGGAACTTTGTTGGAGTTTAAATTATTCTACAACCCCCTGACCATAATAAATGAGCTTATCTGTGGTTCAAACTGGGAGCATTTTACTGTGGCTAACTGTCTCAGGCCAATGTGTATGTAATGGCATCTTCTGCTTATCATATTTACACATAATTTTAAATTAGGAAGACATTGGAGTAGGGTCCTTGTATTGTCGCGTGCATCTCTGTCTGTCTCTTTCTCTCTCTTTCACTCTCTCTCGTTCTCTCTCTCTCTCAGTGACAGGCGTCAAAAATACCACCCAGGGAGCGCTGCTTCAGCAGCTTTCCAAGCATCCACACTCGGCTGTTGCCCATCGTCCGATGCGTAAATATCCCACTGAAAACTCGTCTTTTCTCCAGACGGACACGCGGAACACCATTTTAATTCTGATGATTTAAGGTAACCGGTGCCGGGCTGATTCGACTTTATATGTGCCTGAGAGGACTGTAGTCGGCCACCTTCTTTCCGAGCCACAACGGCATATACCTGCTTTCGGACTCAAATTGGGGAAAAGATGTGGATATTTTTCAGTGCCGACAATTCAAAGTGTCCCTTTTTTATTTGGAATCAGTGGTGTTTGTATTACGCGGCGGTGATGTGTTTGTTGTTCTCGCTTGTCCAGACGGATGATGTTTGCCCGCCGACCTGCATCTGTGCCAGAGACTCAGGAACAGTGACTTGCCGTGATGGGGAGGACACTGAGGTACCGGGAGACATACCGGAGTGGACGTCCACTTTGATACTCAAGGAGAGAAACATCTCAACTTTACACCGTGGTGCGTTCATGGTCAACGGCACGGAAATGGAAATTACGGTATTGTCGCTGTCCAACAACGGGATACAGGCTATTGAACCTTATGCCTTCCTCGGTCTCCCCCGATTGCATTTGCTGGATCTGAGCCACAATCAATTGGAGTCTATCTCAGCCAGGGCTTTCCACGGGTTGCTAGAGTTGCGATCTCTATACCTAAATTACTCTATCTTGCCATCTGCCACGGCGCAGCTGTCCAATGCGCTCACCACACAAAGTTTGCGCAACCTCCACAGACTGGAGTTGGCGGGAAACAGGCTGAAGTCTATACCCCTGGAGAGATTAGACATCTATAATCTCCACGCATTAGTGCTGATAAATAACTCAATAGAGAGCATCGGGGGTGAAAACATATCAGAGTTGTACCAGCAAAGGCGCATGCGCGTCTACTTGTCTTTAAACCCGTTTCGGTGCAACTGCGATCTGGAGGCGTTTTACTACTGGTTAAAGAATTCATCCATGTGCCCGGATGCAGGACGTCTTCTGTGCAGGGAGCCGGAGGCAAAGAGAGGGATTCCCGTGGAGATGCTGCGGGGAGAGGACGTGGACTGTGTGAACGAGAACCTTGAGGCGGTTTCATACGTGTTCCTCGGTATAGTGTTGGCTCTGATAGGGGTGGTGTTTCTTATGGTGCTGTATCTCAACCGGAGAGGCATCAAACGGTGGCTCAACAACATCAGAGAGGCATGCCGAGACCAGATGGAGGTCTACCATTACCGCTATGAGCAGGACTCAGACCCGAGGCTGGCCAACGTGGCTGTTTAACCTCCTGAAACAAGTGTTGTATTAGTGATGGGAACAGGGGAGGAATACTTTTCAAAACCAGTTTCATCATTTTCAGAAGCTGGCCAATGAACTGCAAGTATCCCTCTCCTACTGGGATATGCGCAGAGCCAAAGACACTTAAGAGACTGTAGAGACTATTATTGCACATATTGTAAACACATTATCTTCTCAAGAGAGGAATGATTTTCTCGTCATGTTAACCAGTCTACAGCAGCAGCAAACTTAGCATTATTTATCTTATTAACCAAATATACAGTAAAGGGATATAGAATTTGTGATTTGAAAAAGTTGCAATGAACTGGCGAATCAATGTAATTACTGAGAAGCCCCTGCAAACTGCTGCAAAGTAGTTATTTGTAATGAGGAAACCCTACAGGGGGAACAAGATCTTTGAGAGAGTGCATATTGCAAAGGGTGGAGAAGAAAAGTGGTAGTGAAAGACACTCGGGCATGTATGATGAGCCAGGGTAAACTGTCATATTTCATCATCAACCACATGGCACAAGTTCCCAGCATTGTCTTTATGAACAGCCTTTGATCTCTGAAAGTGACACATAATTTGTATCAGCAAAGGGGCAAAAGAGGAACATAGCGACTCAAACCATGCATGTTATTGTTAGGCATAGAAAACCAACTAAAACATTAATAAAAGGTCAAATAAAAATGGTGAGCTAGCAGTGTTCTTTATGTCAGTGCATTTTATCATCACTGTCAAGAAATGTTGACTTCATGCAGCACTGTGCCACACATCAGACAGAGGAAATCTTTCTCCGTTGTATTTGTAAAACTTTTTTTGTAAATTTGTTGGAAGCAGGTGAGTGAAAAGGTCTAGATTTTCTCATCTTCTTCTTTTAAAGCACCAAAGAGTGCAAGGCTGACAGAGTTAATCTTCACAGTAGACCGTAAGGAAGGATGGTGAACGACGTGAAGTCAGTCTATAGCCCAGAGCTCATCAACCATCTTAACAAAGAGTCTTCATTAATGTCACCGGATTTTTGAACATGAAACGCTTGAGAGTAGTGTTTTGTAATAAATTTGTTGTTTGTGCATGGGAACAAGTGGTTGACCAAACTCTCCCGCATTAGTGTGATTTCACCTGCCTTCACTCAACTGTGAACCATAATAAGCGAATGATTAATACACCAGATTTAAGACAATAAGTCAAGAAATGAATCACAAAGATACACAAGAGGTGTATGATTATGAATGACAGCAATGAAGCAGCAGACTTTCAGCCACGCAGATCAAATAAATGAACAGATAAATACTTTTGAAACACAAGGCTAGCTGTAAATAATGTAATATATTTACCACAACATTCAATAAATGATAGATAGATAGATAGATAGATAGATAGATAGATAGATAGATAGATAGATAGATAGATAGATAGATAGATAGAT
>JAPMOB010157549.1:0-19109 GCA_029875015.1 Lepomis gibbosus
GGTATTTATGGAAATGCAGGTGATGACGTGGTTAATGTGTGGTCCGCTCCTGAAACTCTGCTAATGAGCACCACTTAAAATGTATCAGCTGAGGTTTAAGGATTTTGTTATTTTCTAAATGTTTGTTTGCACTAACAAAGGCTTTTTTTCCAGTCCCTGAAAGCAGTCAGCGGGTAGTTGGGGTCAAAGGTCAGGGGTCCAACAACCATGAGGCAGGCGGTGGAGGCGCAGGTGTTAAACCCCCACTTTGAGTTAGGAGAACACGGTCAGTAGAGGAAACTGACTTCATTTGTCATTTCATTACTTTAATATACTACTTCCTGTTCACACTAGTAATCCAACGCTGGTTGTTGGCGTGTTTCAGGCCTGCGTCAGATCCTCACAGACGTGATAGAGGAGGTGAGGCAGTCGGTGAATCACGACATCGATGGAGCAGAGATCCTCCACAGTCTGCTGAACGCCTCCTGGCTGCAGTCGCTGCTCAAGGTCTGAAAACCCTCACAGACAAAATGTGCTTTATTCTAAACACTAACATAAATAATCATTTTAACATTAACTCTGCACCAAAGTCCCTCTGAAAAAAAACGTTTTTGTGATAAAGTTCTCTTTCTGTTTGCTCTGTATTTTTTATTATTTCAACTGCACAGGACATAGAGTTTGATGCTTAGCAAGGCCCTGCCCTTCTATTTGGCACACCACCCACTTCTACAGGTCCATGCGGTTCATCGTACTCACGTTTCCAAAGCAAAATTAGTTTAAATCAACCCTGAGGGGCCTAAGCTTCCAAACCTTTTCTAAAAGATCTTCCAATTCCGCCCAGTTTTTTATTTAATTTTAGTGATTATTCTGTCATTTATATATTTTGTTCTATGTATTGTTTTTTTTGTAACTTATGCAAACTGGTTGTGTTTCCTTGTGTGGCTGGTAAGATGTTCATTTTCATTTAACATTCATACTCACTAACTAAACCTTGCAATGAAAAGAAAGATGTTTTTGCCGCAGCAACATTGGAAGATTGAGGGAAATGTGAGAGTTCATGGAAGGTTGTCTCCCAAAAAACTGTATTTGACTAAAAAATACAATGTACTTGGGAAAAAAAGCTGAGTTTAGGTGAGCTTAAATCCAGTGTGAGGGCACGTTCCTTCCATGTATCTGCTGCCCTGCACCTGGACTAAACATAGGATGGGATCTAAATGTAGGAAATCATTTCAAGACATCTGGGCTGACGAAAAAGGGAAACTTGAACACAAAATAACATCAAAGTTTGATAATATAGCCTCACATAGATTTGTATTCCAAAATTCTTGTTTCAGGTTTATGAGTGTCTTCAAAGGTACCTGAGGGATTCCCCAGCACCAGCTCTGGACTACTCTTCTGGACTAACACTTCAGGTTACACTCACATGTGTTTTTAGAAGTCATTTGTTGCTCGCATTCATCTTGCAGCAGTATTTTTTTTAAACTGGTGATTTCTTGTCTGTGTAGTTGCTGATTGACATCAGATCATTGCCGGGCTGCTCTGAAGAGGCCAAAGAGCTGTACGGCCTCCTGAGAAAGCCACACCTGCAGGTAAGAAACCACATCTACATCTTTTTTGTTGTTTGGCCTGAAAAAAGTTCAAAGTGATGCCTCATTCATCCAGTATTAACCCTAGTTAGTCGATCTGTTGGATTTACTAAGCATGTCTCATTTATAGCATCCTAACCTGATTTCTGTATCATGTACAGACAAGTCGAAAAAGTCAATTGAAAGTGTTGCTATGGGGCTTACACTTATCTCCCTTATTATCCCTAAAGTATGTATTATTAATGTTTTCAGTCATTTACATTGACCTTAAATGAAAAATGCACAAAAACAAGTCACTTTAGATTATATTATAGTATCATCAATGATATTTTCTGCTGTATTTATGTGTATACATAGTAAATTATATTTTATATTTCTATATTATATTTTTATAATTAAAGGTTTGTACTTTTTATAGGTGCCTGGGTCGTTTTTCTTGTAATTTGGGCTATTGGCAGTTTTGCACTTTGAATTAAAGTAAATTAACAAAATGTTAAGTCAGACTTATATCTGGGTTTGTGATGGGGAAAAAATTATAACATGTAAGAACATTTCAAAAAGATAAATGCATATGAAAGTCAGAAATTTAAAAAAAAAAAACCTGGACTTCTTTGTTGTTTAGACCACAGGCGCAGCAGTTTTCACCCAAAAAACATTTGATCCTCATGTTTGTGTAGGCTCTTCTCTCAGCTCATGATACGGTGGCCCAGAAAGACTATGAGCCCATACTGCCACCGATGCCAGATGACCTGCCAGATGATGAGGAGGCCACCAGGATCGTCTGCCTGGTCAAGAACAAGCAGCCTCTGGTGAGTAACACAGCTAAAGTATCCTCATTACAAATTTAAGAAATGAATGATGGTTCAACAGTTACCTGAGGCTTGAGCTGACTCGCAGCACATTCAGACTCAGTATTCAGGCACTACCTGGCCTGAATATGAGGTCACATTTTGATGGGATCACCATCCTTGTTATGTATGAAAGTCATTTTTAATCCCTCTTTACAAAAACAGGTTTTCTGGGATCAGGGAGACCCATCAGACAAACCTTTCTGAGCACAAACATGGCTTCAGACCATGAAGTCAAGCTCCAGAGAAAGTTAATAGTTCTGCTGACTGTCCCTTTTTCAATCAAAAACATATTGATGTCCCTGTCCTTCTACAACCACATCAACATAAATCTGACGCACTATAACACTTTTTCTGTCGTTTGTGTGAGGTGATGTAAAGTATATGACCTAAATACGGGACAGAGGTGTTTGTTTTACTGTTTATTTTGGAAATGGTTCCTTTCTTATAACCACATTGTATAAGGTGGATGTGGAAGTCAAAAACATTTGCGCATAAAACAAAAATTGAGTTGCTACTAGACACTTGTAGGGAAACGGAGGAAAAGATTTTTTGTGATTTGGATTAACTGACCCTTTAAACTGCCCATAATATACAGAAAAAGAAAAATACTTAATAATTAAAGTATTTTGATTAAGCTTCAAATTTTCTTTTCAAAGTTTCTTTGTCTATAAACCAGGTATACACTTCAGTATATAAACTGGACCACAATAGAATTGCTATTCCAATACTGTGGTAACAGATGCTCATGGATTTTTTAATATGTAGGCTTTTTTGCCAAATATAAATCAAACAGCTGACTGGATCCAACAGAGACCAGATGTTTGAATTTTATAATCTCGCATTTGAATAATTGTCCTTTAATGCTACAGATCATTTCCCAAACAGCAGAAGCCGCTGAAAAAGAAGGGTTTTTAAGAAAAACACTTCAGTTTGGAGACATCGCTCATTTATTGTCAATCTCTGCAGAATACCTTCATGCAAGTCTCATGTTTATATGTCTTTTGGTCTTTGGGTTACTGCTCTTTTAACAGCGTTCGGATGTGAATGTGAGAATGATAAGAGAGATTGCTTATCAATGAAGCAGATATTCCTTTTTTTCAACCTTGTGTTATTTTAACCGGTGAAAGAGCTCAGTCTCTAGTGCCTGTATTGAACATTTCCCTCTACCTTTGAGTGACTCTGTTGTCTCACAGCTCCACCAAAGAGCTGGCCTGCCCAGTGTATCCTCCCCACGTGCAAAAAGCTCCAGACGGGGGATCCGAAGTCACTGGAACACCTTGAGGCGTCTGACCAGGCAAAGGCTTCACCGAGATGGTTCTTTTAGGGTTCAGAGCCCTGCTGCTGGGAGCCTGGATGTCAAGGATTTGTCTTGGTGTAGCGTTCGGAGAGGCAGCTACCCGCCAACTGAACCGCTGTGTCACGCAGAAGCAGCTCAGCACTATCCTTCCCACTCTAAGCCAGTGAATACTTGTCAGATATGCTGTAGCACACCGGTGACCCAGTGTAGAGTTTGTTACACCAACCTGCTCTGGGAGAAAAGTCTGAACCGCTCTGCGCCTTCGGTCTACAGCTCTGTTCTGATCGGTAAGAAAAGATCTGTTGGTTTTCATCATCCGTCATCGCGCCCTCTTCTTCCATCATTCATCACAGCTACTCGTAATTTTTCCTGGATTAACAATGTCTGTTCTTTCGTTGGAGACAATGTCATTGAAGAGCTAGAAAGTGGAGATGAGAATGAAACAGGAGAGTCCACCGACGCCCCATCCCCACTTCCCACAGGCCGGCGGTGGACTATGTCTCCCCCGTGTCTCACCGTACCCTGCTACTCCAACGCAGATGACTACCTCCAGCCAGGACTGCATCCCAGGCTTCGTGGCCAAAGCCCTCGCATCCGCACTGCTCCCCCGAGCCCAATGCGCCCTCGCCATGTGAATTTGCCCCCGGTGCCCCCTGTGGAGCTTGCCAAGCAGGAGAGTCTGGACGAGCTGAGGACGACGGTGCAGCTGGCCGCCACCTCCATGGAGAACAGCACCAAAGACATCAAGCTCCTTGGAGAAAAAATGGCAGCTGCATCTGAACGCATGTCGGACACGGTGCAGGACAACTCCCAGGCCTTGGTCCTCCTCAGCCAGGTAGTGGACCGGCTACAGACACTCCTCGCTGCCACAAGGACTGACATCAACACCCCAAAACCTACCGTCGCTGAGCAAGACGGCACACCCAAGAAAAGCCAAACTCCAACGAGCCTGAGGCGATGTCCATCGCTGACACACCAATCCAGATATTCCTTCCCCACGCTTCCTTCCTTCACCTCGTCCTCTAGCTCCCTCAGCAGCTCCCTGGACGCTCCCTCCACCTCTCAGGGGACAAGCTGTCTGTCTGTATCTTGCCGTGGGTCACCCCGAACTACTGTGAAAACCAAGAATGCCCCTGTGCTGCAGAAGAAGCATGTTCACGCTGAGCACCTTCAGACCAATGGCCTGCTGGATGAGCCCAAGACTTCCCACACTGTGAAAGGAGGTCGATCAAACCAGCGGAAGAAGAGGAGAAAGAAGACGACATGATAGAAGCAGAAAAGTGTCCAAAGAGTGGACTTCTTGGGTCCTTTCAAGCCGACTCCACAGAGTGGCTGATCTGCAAACATGCGGAATGGTAGTTGACATTTTTTCATATTTTTGTCACATCTCTCTACGTTTTCTTCCATCGTGTTGGACCATTTCAGTCTTTCATATTTCCACTCCTGCTTTCTTCTCACCAGTGGTGTCTAATGTCTGGAGCCCCCTTTTCAGGAACTTCATTTGTGTCATTGTTATGTTGTTTGTGCCTAAACTGTCATGAATAAAACCTTTCATTCTTAATGTAATTGCGATATAATCAACTATACTACAATCCTCTTCCATTCCACCTCCAAGTATTGACATCTGCCATGGCTTCCCACGAACCTCTTCAGTTTTATTTGTCTGGATTTGCACGATTTGCACAAGCTGCTTCTCTCTCCACATTACAGCAGGTGTATTTATTCTGTGTTTTCATCTTTTCCGTTCTAGGGAGCGACTATCAAGAGAAACGAGGTTACAGGAGAGATTTTTGTTGCTCGGGTGATTCATGGAGGTCTGGCTGATCGAAGTGGTGAGCCTTTTCTCTTGAGCACAATGTTTTGAATTTTCTGTATATCCTAGTTTTGTCTTGTTAACTAGAAGTTGAAATGATTGTCTTTTATTTATGATACGTTGATATCATGACACGGGAACAACTGAGGGTACTACCCTTTTTAAAACTGGACTTTCATTGTGTTTAGAACAAAATAATCCAAGCTGAAATGAAAAGCTTACAAGCTTTCAAAGCTTTCACTTACTCATCAAGTCTGTTTTCCCCCTTGGTATGATTCTGTTGGGCAGATCTGAACACAGCAGTCATGCTCAGGGGTCTTGGTGCATTCACAAATTTATTCTGGAGCAGTTTCTGATAGTAAGGTACAGCCTTCATCTGACCCAACTACAACAATTTATCTACGACAATCTATGTTGTCTTTTGAGCTTTGGCCAAACGGGACCTTTTTCCTGTGTTTTCTAACTCCTGCCCGTGCGGCAACCTCCAGGTTTAAAAAGTGAAGCCAATGCGGATACGCCTAAAACCTGCGTTCTTTCTAATGATCAGCAGGGGGCGACTCCACTGGCTGCAAAGTCTATGAGAAAATCATGCTCCTTTGCAGCTGATTTATTACCTCAGTGAACACTTTTCCAATCAGTTTATGGTCTCAGTGTAGTTTCAAGTCTTCTCCAACACAGCATGATATAAACTTACCAAATTATACCCTCTCATCCAAATATGGTCATTTCTTGTTTCAAAAACTCAAGATGGTGACGGCCAATATGCCAAAATTCAAAAATATAGTCTACAAACCAAAGGGTGCCATCACTGTGGCTACATCCACTTATTTGACATGGTCCATGCCCCGGCCCCAGACACATCTAACCATTGAGTGGCGTAAACATTCTCACGTGGCATTTAGTGATCCATGTTGATCGGCTTGAATTTTTGTGTAAAAAGAAAGTGAACCAAGTAGAAAACGTATCAACTTTACCAGCTCATCCGCTGATTTGGAACAGAGTATGGTTTGAAATTGAACTACGCTGTGAAACTACACTTTATCACATGGGGAAATTGTCCTTGCTGGTCATGTATTGACCCCTGAGCTAGATCCACTGATTGAAAAAGACCATCGTAAGTGGACCTTTGAGCTTGTATTAACGAATGAACTTCTAGGCACAAATTGTACCATGTGTCCTGTTATTTATGCTCTAACCTCCTTTTGAACATATACTCTCCCAGACTGAAAGAATCACTTTAAAGCTAATTTCTATTTGTATGTTTGTGTACAGGTCTGCTCCATGCAGGGGACAGGATCATGGAGGTGAATGGTTTTCCTGTGGATGGGCTGGAACCTGAGCAAGTTATACAAGTTGTGGTAGGTCATTGGTTTGGTCCTTCTTGTTGTGTATTTAAAACAGTCGGTGTCAAAATGTATGACAAACATTGGATTCTTCGAGCTCCAAAATGTTTTTGATTATAATATTTTTACAGTGCTCTGAATGCATTTTTTGACGTTGTAATAATCTAGGAGCCTTTAATACCTGCTAATTTATCCATGTTGTTTCTTTACAACAAATCAGCAAGCGAAGTCACAGGGCACCATCATGTTTAAGGTCGTTCCCATCACAGAGAGGCCAGTCCACAACCAGACGATGGTAAATCATTCGTTTCCCTCTTTTACACATTAAAACTATGTATTGTCAAAATTAACTGACTGGTGTGTGGCGTTAGCTCTATGTGCGGGCCATGGCCGACTACAGCCCTCAGCAGGACCCGACCATCCCCTGTGCTGATGCAGGTATGAGCTTCAGAAAAGGTGAAGTCCTTGAGATTGTGGACCAGACGGACGCCCTCTGGTGGCAGGCCAAGAAACTGCCCAGCCACACTGCCTGCGCCGGCCTCGTCCCATCCACCAACCTGCTGAAACGGTCAGAACAGTTTAGGGGCTTTGTTTACAGAAGACAAGAGTTTTCTTGTGATTATAATAAACAGAAAGTAGGAACATTTGATTGAACATTTTACATAGATTTCTGAAGGTTTAGAGTTACATCAGCTGACATTAAAGAAACATAGTGAGTGGTTGCTGATTAAGGAAAAACCACAACTTTGACAGATACCAAAGGAAATGTGTGCAAGTGTACTAACTTCTGCATTCATGGTCTTATGTGAATCATGTTTTCTATAACATGCTCCAAACTGGGGCTTAGTATCATACTAAAATCAGAATTTTGATTCTGAACTGATCAAAGAAAAAGTGAACTCTTAAGCACTACTCATAACTTAAAAGTGAATTTAAATCTGATCACAAGATGTGTCGATGCCAAACAATCACTGGTTCAGATTCTGAAATCTAAATGTTTGCTGAGTTGATCTGTGTTATATTATTTTAAATTGAATTTATTTGGGTTTCTGACTTTTTAACAGACAAAACGAGACATTCAAAGATGGCACCTTGGGCTCTGGGAATTTATGATTCATGTTTTCTGACCTTTTATGGACTAATAGACTAGTTCAGCAGGATTATGACTTAAAAGCTGATGTGTTTGTATTTATAAAGTCAGAGTCAGCATGTTGTGTGTCATGCCGTATTATTTAAACCTGAATCTGCATGTTGTAACAGGAAGCAGAGAGAGTTCTGGTGGTCCCAGCCTTATCAGCCACATGCCGGCCAACAGACCTGTAAGTTCCAACTTTTATTAACTTATCTCTGACGTTATCTATAAAAGTACAAATAGTTTCAGAATTGACCATCTCTTTACAACTTGGTTTCACAATAGAGTTTTCATTGTGTTTTACCCCACGCTTACTGAAGTGAGCACAGTAGAGGAAGGTAAGGAGAGATTACATTTCACATTTAGGCAAACACCAGCGTTGCAGATAAATGAATTCATTTAGCTTTAGAACTAAATGTTCTAGCAAAGATATAACTTTTATTTCTTTCCATTTTTCACCCACAGAGGAAGACATGATGGCCATCGATGAGAAATGTGTTGAAGCAGGTAAAGCTTCACCTGTCGCTATTAACTTCACTGTGTTTTTATATGTATAGTCTTTGCTGTTGTGTTTAATTTCTCCTTTGTGTTTTTCTTTCTGTCAGATGAGGAGGCGTTTGAATCTGGTAGGTAAGTCTTTGTTGATTTAATCTGTTTTGATTCCTGTGCGTTACCTGGGCAAAGTCTTACTCTGTCTCTTGTTCTTTATCTGAAACATTTGTTGTTGTTTCTTTTCCAAACTCTCCTGCTGTCTGACGGGGGAAATGTCAGAGGAGCTCAGAGAAGGTGAGACAACTGTGAGAAAACCTCAGGGTTTGTCTTTTTACCTGCCGAGGAGAGTAAACTCATAAATTCACAGAAGTGTTTTAAAAGTGTGGAGGACCAAACATGACACAATTAGGGGGCAGAAAAAAGAAAGAATATGAATAAAACTTCACAGATTTTACATGTCAAAGTAAAATTGGGTCATGTTGCCGGTGTTTCAAACTAGGATCCAAACTGTTCCCAATTTTTTAATTTGCTATATTTTGAACTTTTGCCTGTGGAAAAGACAAAACAGGTCAAATTCTAGTTATACAAGAACATGTGTGTGTTATAGGGAGCAAGATTGTGTTTGTGTATCTAGCTCTTGTGTGTTACTGACATTAGTCTTTCTAATAAATCGTGGATTCGATTAGTTGCTCAATTCATTCAACTCAAAGTGGCGATGAGATCTTAAAATGTAGGAGAGGTACTTAAAAATTCCTGCATATACCCAGAGACTTTTTAGAGGAGACACGTCACTCAATCACATCCTCAATACAACTCAATGTGGAAAGCCTGTAACATCAAAGATGGCGGTTATCCCACCCCTCCCACTAGAAAGCCAGTTCTCTGCTTTTAACAGCCAAAGCGGGAAACATATTTCAGCCAATCATGTGGTTCCACTGACGCGAGGGTCTTCTACTGAGCATGTGTGGAAGAGGTGATGCATGCGTAGTAGAAGTACAACTGGTCGGTAAAACACTTTTAAACCTTATTTGGGGCAAAGTTGTTGTATTCATGTAGTTTTTATGTCCCAGTGACCTGAGACAGTGCAGTTCTGCCTCTGTGCCCATTCATTCAGATAGGAGTTTATGGGATCTTTGGATTATATTATGTGTAATGTCAAAATGGTAAATATATAAATGTTGTTTGTTGGGCTTGTTAGAAATGCGAACGTTGGCATCAGTCTGTAGGGCTTTTAGAACCAGTAATGGCACATTATGATACAAAGTCAAAAATATTGTGATACTGGATTTTGAACATATCACCCAGCTTAGTAAATACTTCTCTTAAATATAACGAAAGATTATGACTATACATGTCCAAAGAAAAAGAATTGCACAAAATCTAATCAAAAACAACACAGAAGGTTAATGAGCAATAGATTAGTTATGTCATGAGGCATTAAAATTATATGTAGACATAAATACAAAGAACTTTATATTGGAGCTGATTCGTCCATTGATCCTTTTCTGGATCCAGCTTCCCAGTTACTTACTGGTAACTAAGTATCTGTATTTGAGAAAGTAATCGACAGAAGTGTTTGCATCCACATGTGTCACGCTTTTTCTCTTCATGGCAAACCAGAAGAGGATGACTTCAGCAGCAACACCGAAGGGATCTACTTAGGTAAGTCTTTAAACAGATCGACTCTCCGCTGCACTGATATCTGCACATTAGAAGCCATTGTTACGTTCCACACACAGGTTTTCATGTATCATCATCATTAAAGATTAACATTCACTTTGATTTTCTCTCAGTGGGCTTCAGGCGCAGCATGCGTCTGTGTCGGCGGCGGTCTCACAGCACCATCCAGCCCTCCTGCCACACCTGCTGCCCCAGCAGCTGCTTCAGCGCCCTTAACAGCCCCTACGAGGAGGTGGTGCGCTACCAGCGCCACCCACAGGACGCTTACCGCCTCATCGCCCTCTTAGGTGCAGTAAAGCTTCTAGCTGGGATAATGCCACATTACATTATAGCATCCAACCAGCTTTTTAGTTTAACTCATAAAACATGACTTGTATTTCTTACCAAAGGTGCATATACATAAAATACATTCATCACACAGCAAATTAAAAATGATTTAGTCGGTGTGATTAAATGTTGGCTTGTGATAAAGTTTCAGATGTTTTCCTCAGGCCCGTCTGGTGTGGGCGTGAATGAACTTCGAAGACGCTTGATCGAAATGAACCCCAACATCTTCCAGGGGGCTTTACCTCGTATGTACCAGTCAATTAGAACTGAATCAATGAAATGACCAAAATGTTTGTTAAGACTTATAAAAACCCTAAAAAACAAAAGTCTTTTGTTAGCTTAAATGATTATCTGTTTCAAAGAGAAACAATATACTGTGTATAATACTAATTATTTAAAAAAAGAGATTTAAGAGTTTCCTTTTCCCTTCACCAGACACCACCAGAGCACCCAGAGGATACGAGGAGTCTGGCAGAGAATATTACTTCACCAGCCGAGAAATGTTTGACAACATGGTGTACAACAACAGGTGCCACAGTCTCTTCTGTGATGCCATGAATAATGAATGAATGTGATGAAGACAAAGTCTAAAAATAACATATTCACCTTTATTGTATTTTAAAGATCCAATATGCACTTTTACTAAATTTATGAGCATCTTTCTGATTATTTCTGCCTGCAACACAATCGGCCTTTTACGCCTACTGAAATTATAAACAGAAATTCCTGTGTGCTTAAAAACCTTCAGGTTTCTGGAGTACGGGGAGCACAATGGGAATCTGTACGGCACCAGCATTGAGTCTGTGAAGGATGTTTTAAACAGCAGAAAGATCTGCATCATCGACATCGAGCCAAACGTAAGTACAACATGGAATAAACAAAATGTTTATCCTTTTAAAAAGGAATGAAATTATCGTCATCTGTTATGTCTAAATTAATATCAGTCTGTTAATCAAGGGATTAAATTACAAAATACAGAATTCAAAAGGAGTTTTTGTTCTTCTAGTCACTTTTATATAAAGTTATATACAGTAGCTTCATTTTGAACATTCTTCATTTTTGTTTTATCTCTGCATTTAGGCCATCCAGGCAGTGAGGACCCATGAACTGAAGGCCTACACCATCTATGTGAAGCCTCCTCCACTGGAGCGCCTAAGGGAGAGCAGACAGGACTCGTACATCACCACCAACTACTACGTCAACCGACCGTACAAGGTAAGCTCCCCCAGGGCCATATTTTATTATTTTAACCACCTTTCTTAACTGTTTGAACAATATTAATAAGAAAGACCTGATAAGGTAAGCCATTCATTTTCTTTATCATACTTTATTTACATTCCACACTGATAAGGGACATTTTCACTATTTGTTAGCAAGGCCAGTGCAGGTTAAATTCTTTTCTTGAGTTTTTAAATGTTAGGTTAGATTTTGGTGTTTGCTCCTGGAAAACTAAAAGAGCATGATATGATGGAGTTAAAGGCTTCAAAATCAAGGTTAGGGGAGACACCTAAAACTGTTTTTTGCCCCCCAGTCAATTTTCAAGTCATTTGACAATGTCAGTCAGGGCTTCTAATTTTGAAACACATAGAGAAGTGTAGCACTATTGGCCCTGCTTTTGGGTGCAATGATGCAGTCCAATTATCATGATGGTATTTATTTAATTGATTTTGATACATTTTATTTCCACAACACCAAGGTAAAGACCTTTGAGTGTAATTGAAGGTGGAATCAGTTCTGACTTTTGTTTCCTGCAACAGGATGAAGACTTCCAGGAAATGGAAGAAGCCGCCCGGAAGATAGAGACCCACTACTGGCAGTTCTTTGATCACGTGATCGTCAACGACGAGCTGCAGGCGTCCTGCGTCCAGCTGCTGGCGGCAGTGAGGAAGGCGCAGGACGAGCCGCAGTGGGTCCCTGCCAGCTGGATTCGACCCAACACTGAGTCATAAAAGGGGACGGAGGAGGAGATGAGACATGTGACCCCTATTATCATGCTGGCATTTTTTTTCAATCTTGTTGTTACTTATGTGCTTGTTCTTCCAAAAATCCCCATGAAAGTGTGTCAGTTTAATATTAGAAGTTTAAATTTAGAGCCAATTAGAACTAATGACTAGTTAATAATGTATTTCTTTGTGCACAAACTGAACAGTTTGAAACAACTCAAGTGCACCTTCTTCTGAGCTTTTTAGAGCAACAAAGACACAAGATTTTCTAAAGTAAGCGGAGCATCAAACTCATAGTTTTCTCAGTTTCCTGCTCTGCGTGCAGCTTTAATTTTTTAAGTCCAGTTCTTGCCCTGCTCCCCAATCTTCTACACAGACCTGCAGTAAATAATGTGACATTGTTCCAATTGATGTTTACATACTAGAAAGTGGTTTCCTGTTTCTTGTTATGTGTTGTTTTCCCCTCTGAATTTGTGTCATTTCTTTGTGGTTTCTTATAGCCTAAACATGTCATTGCATGCCAGAAATGATTCAAGATTTACAAAATGTGAACAAAAACTTGGTTGGCAAGCTCACCAACATTGCACTTTGTGTCCTTATTTCATTAAAATAATGTGATAATTATGACATTTTTGTACACGTTTGTGACATTAATAATCCACTTCTGAAAGTAATTCATTCATTTAGTAATCTGTTTCTTTGACCTTGCCTGTCGCTTCGTATAGAAGCTTTTATTTTGAAGATACAGGAAGTATTGTGTGCTGCTCGTAAAAACATCCGGGTAGCTCTCTGCTGGCAGAGCCACAGCGTAAACAAAGTAAATAACAATCAAAGTAGCGGTTTACTGACTTTAAACAGTCATAGTCGTTAAAATATACTAATTAACTAAAGATGATTTAAGTTTATGAATATTCAAAATTACAGTTTAGGGAGAAATTTGACAGTATGGCTACGGGAAGCTCAAAGGTAACTCAACTCTTTTCCTAAATAACGGTAACGTTATCTAACGTTATAGCGCTAGCATTAGAAGCTAAATGTTGTGTTGTCCAAAATTATAATATATCTAAATTATTTTAGCATAAACAAAAGTTCTTGGTGTAAACTAACGCTAATGTTGGTAACTGTTGACTAACTTAGTAGCTTCAGACTACCCAGTGATAACGTACAGTTAACTTTAGTTGTATTGTGGGTAGTTACAGAAAGCTACTGTACGTTAGCTTAGCCTCACTTACTTATAAATACCGTATTGCTAGCTATCTAACTTTGTTTCTTTTCGCTATAGAAAATGCGACCCAGGGAGCTCCCGCCTCTTCCACAGGTTAGTCAGAGAACTCCAGGTGTTATTAGCCCACTTCATTTCCTTACACTACAGAACAGTTAAGCTTTATGTCACATCATGTCATCGTCGTTAAGTTATTCATCTAACACTGCATTGTTATTGACAGGGACATTTTGCATCACACCCACCTATAACACGTTATCTGTCTGCTAAGTAACGTAATTCAGTTTTGTAATTTTAATAAAACGAGTAAAGCAACCAACTTAACATTTGTGAAATTGTAAGCAGAATAATAAAAGAGAAAACAAAGTGATTTTCTGAATAGAAATATATTGTTTTGGACTTCAGACAGGTTTTATCGTAAAAATTAGTCGGTGGTTCAATTAACGTTAGTCACCAGCAAATTTTTATAATAGATTATTTTTAAAAGTAATTTATTGAAGCAGAAATGTCAAACGTGCTGGTTGCAGCTTCTCGAATGTGAGCACACAGTGTTTTCCTCTGCCTCACATCAGTGCATTTTATATATTTTTGGACTTGATGCTGTTGGTCAAACAAAACAATTTTTGAAGATATAAGTTTGGGTTCTGGGAAATGTTGATGTGCCATTTTATAGATAAACAATGAATTGGTTAATCACCTAAAAAAACCCTGAAAGGTAATAAAAAGGTCCTCAGAGGTTGTCCAGATATGTGCAGGGACACGGCATGCAGGGCCGTTGTTTATTCATAGCGTCCACAAACATAATCAGAAAGATTTAACCAGATTCACTCACACAAGAGTTTAAAAAGGTTTGAGTCGTCTGACCTCTGCCCTGAGTAATCCCAAGTCCTGGCGCATGTAGGAACACAGATTTAGCCAAGGATTTAACAGTGTCAGCCAGGATGTGATGTGTAGCTTCACTCCACTCTTGTCTGATTCCTGGGTGGGACTGGCCAGAAAGACAACGGTAAGCTTCCCTATCTTGGCTGTCCCGTCTCTGCTGCACATGAAATTTTCTGACAAAGCTCCCACAGTGTTTGTCAGAGACTTTAAAGAAACTCTCCCTTTGCCTCGCTGTGCTCTTTGTTTTGGAACAGAGGTCATTTGTTAATGTGTTTGCGCTAAATTTAATGCGACCTTCTGAATGAAATTTTACTAACTGCTAGGCGGTTAGGAAGAGGTTGTTGGTAGTAGAGGTGTATTAGGTCAACTTGTAAGATTTTGCACAGAACTGAAGCTATTTCTGTTTTAGAACTCAAGCTGAAATAACAGGATCAGAGAAAAAATAGTTCTGGAAAAGCTTTAAAAAGCATTGATTTCATTTGTCTCAAAAAGACTTTAGAGGGTTTTTCGAAAGGATATTTTGACTAGAATATTTTATAACAGAAAATGTTTTTAATAAAACCCCCTAGTAGTTTGGTTCCAGACCTCTGACCTTTTGTACCTTTCTGATTAGTTAATCTGTTCAGTCATTCTTCAAGAGTCTGCTGCTTATCCAGATTTCAGGTTATGGTTGATGATTAATTAATGGTATTATTAAGATGTATTGTTACGTGCTGCTGGGGAGTACAGACAGAACTGTGATGTAAATATCACTAAATTCTGGTTTTCATTCATGTTTTTCAGACTTTGGCAGGTGGAACTGTGAAACAGGGATAAAACTGTGTTTGAGACTTTGGTTAAATAAATCTGGCTGTATGTTATGGGTCATGGATGTGAAAATGAACATACAAACAGAAAGAACAAAACTGACTTCTCTTTTTGTCTCTTAAGCGAGCGCAACGAGCACTTCCCACAATGCCGAGGTAGGTGAATGTGTTACGTAGCTACTGTGATATAATGTCGTCTCAATGCTGAACAGTCAAACCAAACTTTTCTTCTCTCTTTTGTGGTACGTGTGGAAACATGAAGTCAAGACACAGGTGGTGAGTCAGGATATGAAATGTAGAAATGAGGATATTTAGCATCTCATACTCGTACTTGATTTGATTGAACTTCTCCTTATTTCTCAACTCGCACAGGAGAAGAACCTGCACCAAAACATAAGAAGAAGAGGGTGAGAAAAGAGACGAATGAAGTCGATGATGTGGATGGTACATTTCACACACACACACACCTGCATCTAAAGCGATTGTGTTTGTCATAACCACAATTTAAACTTTTTATTTACCTGGATTTAAAGGGCTAGTTCACGCCAACGTGAAGGCTCACAAGCAGGAATCAAAAATGTTATCGGCCACTTTTAAAATGTATGGGCTAGAAGAAGGAACAACAAAACCTTTTATGCATGTTTACATGTCTTGGTATTTCAAAGATACCGACAGCCGACAAGAAACACAAAGTCAGTGCTCAATACAAAACCCCCACAGTTTAACCACAGATAAATGAGTCCTTATCTCAGTTCAAATCTCTCAACAAAAAAACTCCTCTTCTGGATCCCAGCAAGCAAACAAACAAACACAAAACTCAAGTTGGCCAATGAAAATAAAACCAAGTGACGCCTGACAAGCTCACAGATTCTGACTACACCGCAGTTACATCCTGTAGTCTGGCCAGTGTCACTCACGCTAACTTTACTACATGTCTCTTTGTGTGTCTGCCAAAGTGGCGGACGACCTGATGATTTCGCCCACCACTGCCAACAGATTACCTGCATTTGGCGGGAGCTAATTTCAGACCCTGCTCACAGAGCTCAACTTTACAAGATACTTAACATCAGTGTAGATTTGATGGAAGAATGTTTTTATATGTAAAATAAAATCTGTGACTTGAGTCACACTCGTTTGTTTTGAACATATATGCAGCAGGATTTCCAAAGAAAGAAAGGTTGTTTTCCTAATTTAAAGCGCAGAAAAGAACGTTATAAATTGTTTGTAACTTAGAAAACTTCTGCTCTTTCCTGTTTAGATCAGGGGATGGAAATGGGAGGCCTGGGCAGCCGGAGGGAATCTGAGATCGGAGAGCAACTTACCCTAGAAGCCACAACGGACGCCCCCCCACAGAGAAGGAGAAGGAAAAAGAAAGCTGCCACTATAGGTAAAGCCTGAGAACGTTTCCCTGTAAATGCTGCTTTTCTGCTTTGTAGCTTTCACCTTGAAATGTTGGAGTTTCATTAGGATGTAAATGATGCAAACTAAATCTTGGAGGCTTTTCAACCTTCACAAGAAAACAGTGTCACTCTAAAAAACAAGGCGAGTAGAGAGATTACTACTCAACACCCAGAATGGCCAACTCACGTGTCCTTAAGTAAGACAGAAGAAGAAGATCTTAAAGATGAGTTCATTCGTGGTTTCAGATCTTGAAGATGACCAAGCCGACCTAGTGAACGGAGATGCAGCAGATCAGACCTCTGAGGGACAAGAAGCAGTCAGAAAACCCAAAAAGAAAAAGTAAGAATCAAAGAAAGTAACAATCATTGGAGAGAAACATGTGTTCTTAGCTATGTGTACTGCAAATGTTTCCTCCTGGAACCTTATAGTTGTGTTTTAAATCCCTGGGTTGAGTTGTGTTATTGAGAGTTTACTTATTGTCTTTCATTTTTTATTGTGTGTCTGCAAATGTTTTTGTTTGTGCATGTAAAAGTGTCATGTTGGAGAGGGTTTGTTTTATCTTGTTTTATGTGTAGTTTTTTTTATGACACAGTAAAATGATACCAAACCAAAGCAAATATTACAAAATCAGATAAAACACAAAGAAAGCGGAAGAGAAAATTTAACAAACAATTGGAGTAAATATGGAAACAAGTTCCAGCAGGATGTATCTGATATGGTACATTTTTCTCTACAACATTTATTCTTATTTCAGGAAGTCAAAAGTCGCGGAATCGCAGCTTCCTGATGAGTTGGATGTAGAAGAGGATGATATTATCACAGACACCCCTCCTCCTATCCCCCAGCATTCCCTGTTCTCAGCCCCTCAGGGTCAGAGCCAGCCGGTGGGGAAAGTCTTTGTAGAGAGGAACAGTGAGTACCGAAAGATGTGGTCCACTCTGTTAAATGGCACAAGTGGTGGTTGGAACTTTTAAGTGTGTGTGTGTGTGTGTGTGTGTGTGTGTGTGTGTGTGTGTGTGTTGACACGCAGAGCGTTTCCAGGCTGCTGAGCGCTCAGACTGGAGGAAGACCAGTGACCAGATGGAAAACATAACAGACTTCCAGCACATTCAGCCGCTCTGGACCACCAGAGACGTTTCTATCAGAGTGCACGAGGGCTTCAGGTGAAGAAAAAATGTCTGTGTAAAATACAAGTGTGCCCCCCCCCATGCTGCCAACCCTAAATGCTTCTGATGTCCTTTATATCTGGTGCAGGGTGTTCGGTCTTTATTGTCACGGCTTCCTGGCGGGCTACGCTGTGTGGAACGTGGTGGTGGTGTACATGTTAGCCGGGCAGCACCTCACCACTCTGTCCAACCTGCTGGAGCAGTACCACAGCCTGGCTTACCCCTCCCAGTCTCTGCTCTACATGCTGCTGGCCATCAGCACGGTCGCAGCTTTCGACAGGTAAAGCTGGGATTGTGCTTCTGCCAAATCTCAACAACACGTCTTGCCTCTGAGCTAACTCATTGCTTTCATCGATGCATGTTTTTCTGACAGTTGCACATTGCAAAACAATGACATCAAACTCATGCGTCTACGCTGCTGGAAACTTGCAATAGAAAGGAGTAATGGCGGAGAGGAAGAAAGTTCCAAAGCGTGACTTCATTTTATGAGGAAAGATGACAGCAGTGCTGGCTGCAATGTCTGTAAGATTTGAATTTTGACTTAGAGTGATATGCTGCAACATCTTTCTATGTAAGTTGCACTGAAATTCCAGGAATTCCATGTTTCTACGCACTAGTGCCTGTTACCCGGGGGAAATATTCTGCAACATTAGTGCCATGCCGGCAGTTTTTTGTTTTGTTTTTGTTTTTACAGTACCTGAAGTCAGTACTCCTTCCACAATAGTATGAAAAAAACATTCAAACAAACACACAGACTTGATCTCTAAAAACAGATTTATTCTGTGCTCTTAATTTCTCTCAGTCTGCAAAAATACATTAGAGAAAATTGAAACAATCACTTGCTTTTACACGCAGGCAACAGTTTGTAATTTAAAAAGTTGTATCTTGAAAATGATGCAAACCAGGTAAATATGACATTTAGACTGGACCTGTACATGAATAATCGTGTAAATGACACCAACAGTGCACGTCGAGACTTTGAAAGTTTGCTTCTTATAAGTAAAGGAACTTAGTAGCAAAACGCTGTGGTAGTCAGCTGTGGTAGTTAGCTGTGGTAGTCAGCTGTGGTAGTTAGCTGTGGTAGTTAGCTGTGGTAGTCAGCTGTGGGATAGTCAGCTGTGGTAGTTAGCTGTGGTAGTTAGCTGTGGTAGTCAGCTGTGGTAGTCAGCTGTGGTAGTTAGCTGTGGTA
>JAPMOB010157553.1:0-19057 GCA_029875015.1 Lepomis gibbosus
GGATGGAATTTAAAAACAATTCCACCGCTAAAAGGATGATACACGCATTTTAGAAAGGTTATTGCAAGCAAATTTTGCTGGTAATATTCAAGTATTTTCAAACTAATTATGAGGTGTCCATTCAGGTCAAGCTTTGGTGTTTTCAACATCAACCAATCATTAACAAAGGAACTGTCCTTGCTATAAAATATTTTTGGAACGCTGGCTGGAAAGTTTGGTGAGACTACAGCAAAGCAGTTATCAAATAGTTATTAAATGTTGAGCACAAAACAGATCCATTCATGAGAACTATAATAAATGTTTTAAAATCACATTATTATTCATGAAATCATTAAATAACTACTTAGAACAGATCAGACTAAAAGGCTCAGCCAGCATTTTAAACAGCAAAATTTAGCTGTGAATTCTTTACAATGAGATCGACTGTGATCAGTGGATTCACTGGCAGGGCAGTGCTTTGTCCAAAGGCATGGGCCGCTCCTGAAATCTGATTGGCCAGCCCAGGTGACACCCACTAAACTACTGGCTATCGGCCCAGCCAGAGGCAGTGAGGGTCCTTGGTTTATATTTGTCAATACATGATTTTGTCCACAGGCTGTGAATTTTGTTGGTACTTGACACTGTGACAGTATTTTTGAATTAGCATTGTTTGTTTTGTGGGTAGCCACATTATGGAGGTAAAATTTCTTTTAACTGTTCTTGTCGACTTAAAGGTACAAAGTACAGTACATAATATGGCCAGATGTTAGTTCAGTTTTTAAATATAATTTGAAGAAGTAACAGTTTGGGCAGTATGAACATTGTAGTTAAATAAAGCCTGTTTCACACTCAAGAGATAATGAACAAATCAGCTTTGACCTGAAATCAGGTAGCAAGACGTCAACGACTTAGTACACACAACTAATAACGACTAGACACAAATGACTGGACAAATGCAGACATGAATGTTATGTTATCATGTTGCTTTTTCTAATAATGCACATTCCTGACCCTATATACTGTATATGACATGACTGGTCCTCAATAAAACAACATTATCAAAACACCCTTGAGTTCTCTCGGAGTTGGTGTCAGCGAGGGCAGCCAACAAAACAGCCTACGCTGAAATTCATCAGCAGAATGATTCTGTTTCTATTGAAATCGTAGGGCACTTTGAACATAGGCGCCACCAGTCTGTGTTTGAATAGCTTTGTGAGGGACTATCCGATTCAGCCAAAACACTGTGTATCCTCGTCCATAATATCCTCTGCACTCATATTTTGGGAAGCTATTTTCACTTTTTTGAAACGTGTGTTTGCAATACAAACGGAGAGAGGGGCTCTCTAGAGCACTCCCCCCTGGCTATCCAGAGGCAGATGCTAGAAATCCAAGCTGAAGTAGCTTGTAGTCATTCTGTACTACGTCAGACGACGGTGCTGGAGGCAGGAAGAATTTGGCAAAGTCAGCTTTCACGCTCTTGCACTGAGGAATTTATTTCTTCAATTGACTGCATTTACCATGAATATTTATTGGACGGCCACATAAAAACGTCCCTTTAAGGTTGCCTGCTAAATACATTAATTATAAAATGTAAAATATTGTTTCTGTGTTTGGCTTCAGCTCAAACTTCAAACGTCCATTCGAAGTCCTTTACTCGCTTCATACTGTACATCTGCCACATTCTAGATAGTCAGGCCTCTGACTGTGATGGGAGCCAGATAACATCGTCTTTGGTGCACTCAGTATTTCCTAAGCCAGTGGGGATGCAAGCATCAAATGGCACATATTACAGCTTATTATCACTGATGTAGAAGTGGCAGGATGAACAATTCAAATGGTAAAAAAAAAAACTGTAGTCTACTTCAGAAGCTCTTTTTTTCCATAGCCAAGCTGTCTGTACATGTAAGCCAGCTATGCCGAGGAAAATGCCTCTTTTGGTGTCTATAAGGATTTGAATAAATTGGTTGGGTGCAGGTATTTCCAACAAACTGCCAATCTTTAGATTCCTGGATATGTAGGTACATTGCAATGTGTCATTACAGCAGACACTAGCTGAAAAAAACAAGGCTGAAAGATCGCAGACCTTTAAAAGCTCCAGACATCATGGGCTTTGTGTATCAAGCAAAGATTTGTTGCCTGAATCAGACACCACCTCATGCCGTCTGCTTGGCAGCTGCTGTGCTTTTCTTCTTCTCCTCCTCCTCCCTTCACCCAGACTTGAAGCAAAGTAGGCCGAGGCCTTGGGAAGTCCCTCAAGTTACTTATCTCAGCAGTATGGATAGACACAAGCCTCCCACTTCCCCCAAATGACTCAAGTTTTAATAGCGTTTGGTTCTTTGTAACCTGCTGTGTGTGTGAAAAGTTACACAGGTTTTGTTTGTTTTTTTGGCAGAGGCACTACCTACCACTGAGCTAAATTATGAATCACTTGCTGATGTTTGGAAATATATTATTAAAAGGCCGAACACCACCACAATACTTTTTGGGAGTGTGTGTGTGTGTGTGTAATGTTCGACTGCTGGTATACTCAATTTGTAAATGATCTTTGTTTACACTCCCAGTGTTTGTATTAACATTCAATTTTGCATTAATGAATATGAATGTGGTCGTCCAAGTGTTGCTTTACTCGCACAGTCTTTTCATTAGCTGTCACAGCGCAATGAGAAAAGCCTGGCTCATATCGCCACTGTGGAAATGGACCTTTTAATTCAGATTGCACACTTTATCAGTGAATTTTGCTCACCTTCTTTTTTTAATTTGCAAGATAATACTAATCAAAAAAATAATGTGAGAAAAGTGTACGACGAAACGGAATCAGTAAATTTAAAGAAATATTTCACGTTTTCGTATTCCCTACAAAAATGCAAAACATTTCTACATTTTGTGGTGTGATCAGTTGTTTCGGATATAGGGTAATATGTAGAAGGTTATTAGTTTAAAGGCTAACATGCAACTCTATAACTATTCCTATGCAACTAGCTGTACTATGCATAAAGTGAAACTTTAAGTGCAAATGCAGATAACATGTTTTGCATAAGGGTGAAGAAGTTAACAAGGGGGGGCCGTACTCACCATCCAAAAAGCTACAAAGAGAGAACAATTTAATCCAAAGCATGCATCCAACTTTAACACATCTAATATCACCAAGTGTAAAGAACACACCAACAAACATTAAATAATTGTGGATAAAACTTAAAGATAAAAAAGAAAATTCTTTTGAACAGGAGAATGAACACTGTTCTATTGTTTTCAAACATACACACAGAAGAATAAAAATCTAAATCACCATAGCAAAAGCTAATAAATAGGTTATTATGCCGCTGCTGAGACGACAGCTTACTGTTTGTCACTGAAAATAGAGCTATAAGAAATACACCTCACCAATCTGAGACAACGGAACCTGAGCCGACCAAAAGAACTAGCACACTAAAATCTGTGCTGACTGTACAGTGAAAGCTACTTGGCTTACATCTTCTCATGGAGATGGAAAGCTAGCTGTCCCACATCTGCAGGGAAAAAACTGTCAAATAGGACAATGATGCGAAGTAAGCCCACGACAAATCTCCAGACAAAAAACACACTGTAAATGAATAAAAAAAAATCAACTTGATGTTACGTGCGAATTGTTTTATTTAAATTTAGCATTCATAGCCAAATCTGCATAGCAACACGGAAAAAGGAAAATAAGTCAAAGCTTTTTAGACTGTGTTTCAGACACACTAACCTTAGATTCTCACAGATATGTAAGAAATGTAAAGCAATCTACACAGCCCGTGCAAAACAGTTCAACATGAATGAATATATAGAATATAGTGATTTTGATATGTTATGTCCAATCCTAACATAAGGTACATGTAAGGAATCAGAGTCATTGTAACCAGTTTCTGTCTGAGGATGTATGTTAGACTACAAAAACAGTGTCATCTTTCTCAGCATAAACTTTATGCTTTACATTTAAGCGTTCTTTCAATGTGTATTTATTATTTATTTTTCTGTTGTTGTTTTCTTTTGTGTGGCTGTCTGGTTTCGTGCCTTTATGGTTGTGCAAATACATTCAAATGTTCATTCAGATTTGTATTCTTTTCCAATACAAACAAAAGATGCTTCAGCCTTGAGTGCTTAGAAAACCATGATAAGCAGAACAATCTTTCCCTGAAACAGGACGTGCAGGGTACACTAACTCGGCGGGTATGCTGTGACAACTTGCAGCTATTGTACTGTAGGTAATAGAAAAAAGGATTCATGAAATTATGAATGTTTTGCGTGGGTTCAATTTGAGGAGAAAGATTCGTGTGGATGTATCTGTCAGTGCAAAAAAAGTTCCTTTCCATCTGCTCTCACAGAGTTGCACTTGTACTAAGTAATACTTTTTTCTCATGTGGGCTTGTTACTACTATGCTACTGGTTAGTCATTGTGATTTCTCACTATTGCAGCACTAGAACCCATTTCAATTAACCTCCCGGGGGTGCTGGGGATTCATCGGCACATCAGCAGGACACCAGCAGTTATTGGACCTACAATAAATTGACAGCAGACTTGGAGGAGATGCTCAGCCATCCCCCTGATGCACTTGCTAACACCCAGACAACAACAACCACCCAGTCCCCCAAACCAAAGAAAGCTTTCCCCCTAGAACACAACTATTTTTAGCCGATTTCCCCCCACAGTGAGAGCAAAATGCTAATCTTCAGCCAGCATCTCTTTGAAGTATAAGAGGATACTTGAGGTGGATTATTTATGGCCACATAGCTGTAGTCTTAAATCCTGTTAAATCTACCAAGAAGCCCTCACTGTAATGTTGGGGGACTGGTAAATAAATAAAAGTGTGTAGCAGTGGCGTGTCACCCTGGTGAACATACGACAGTTAACTGAGGATAAAAATCAGGTAAGAGCGCTTTTGAAAGCTCCCATCTTATTGCCTTCCGCATCTCCCGCTCTCTGCCTCTCTGAGTCTCTGCTAATGACAAGAGAGGAGAAATGAGGTGTCGTCATTTGATGTCCACGAATTGTTAATGATATGCTTGGCCTTTGCTGCGGTGACACAGCATTGAGCACCACCAATTCATATGGTAATGCATTGTATGTTTATGCTCACATACATATTTTCATTTCAAAGGGGCAACAACACACGAGCACAACATTTGGAAAATAGGTCACTGCTGCTAAATGTTGATAGTGCTACTTTGCCCCCCAGTGGCACACAGACTCAGTGCAGACAAGGAGTATTTCATTATCATAACCTTAAGGCTGTTGACTTTCTTCCACAGAGTAGCAGGGACATAGATAGGCTGCATATATGCTCTTTAAAATATATGGGTTTAGTTTTCTAAAGGCAATTCGGTGACAACCTAAAAATATGCCCTGTATCTGTGTTTGACTACAGTCTTGTAGTTGTAATTGCAGGCTGACGCTAATCTTTTTTCATCTCACATCTTGGATATTTTTGCTCTAGTGAGTCATTTCTAAACGGCTGTGATGGATGACTCATATGTTAAATTTACTTGGCATCCCCTCTCAGAAGGCACAGTAAAACCTACTCTATTTTTATTTAATATATCAAAATAAAATAAAAAAAAATATATATTTTTTTATCACATCCTCGCAGGTTACCAACCATATTTGTGACGATTTGAAATCCCGCTGGGATGTATTAATATCACTTTTATTCTACAGAACGGGGCAAATGATCCACTCAACCGAAATTCAACAGGCTTTTTCCGTGACTGTAGGGATTGATTAGTTATTTCTGTGTGCAAACGAAATGGCTTGATATTTATCTTGTGGATATGAAATCCTGCGGGAAACAAAACTTCCCTGTCTAGCTGTAGCCCGCAAAAGCAGCACGCACTGAAGAAATTGGAGGTCTTAACTAAATGCTGGAGCCTGGTTGACGTGAAGTCACACACTCTTCATAGTTGTTGCTATAATTCCCTTGAACTATGCTTAGCTTTGTTTGTAATGTCCCCCTAAACTATCATCTATATTCCTGTTCCGCTCTCTAAATAATGTCTTAATTACGAGGTGCATGAAAAGAACTGACCTTAGAGATATGCAGAGCATTCATCTGATGGTGTTCAAACACGCAGTAATATATTATGGAAATTAGAAGCCGTGCTCATTGATATATTGTGACAAGAAACTTTGCCTCGGTGCTGGTATAACAGCTCAGCTGATTCGGCTGTATCTGGTCCCCTATTGTACTGACTGTCACACTGATGCTCTTTGTGATCTACAAAGGGGATGAAGAAGAGGAAGGAGACAAGTCTTGCAAGCCAACACATGCTCACACACTCACACGCATGCAATCTCTCCGTCTCATTACTTTCTCACACGGCCCTTCATGCTTGTGCATATATCTGTTCACATACCCTCAAGAAATACACAAACATCTCGAAGCTGGGACTTATTGTTGCATCAGGGGACACACACAGCCTGAAGCTACAACACAAAGCTTTACAGTGTTGCAGCAGTGACATCTATACTGTATGGGCAGCTGTACCAAGGCTACTGATACCATGTGGGGATTGGCCTTGACTTCTTATATGCATTGAGAGCTCATAAATACATGTGTCGGTACATTGCATTAGTGTTTGAATGTTAATAGCGTTCGGGTATTGACATAGACAAGACAGAAAGCACCTATGGCTGCTGAGATGTCAGACCTTATCATTTGCTATTCAGAGTTTGAAATGTTTATCTGGGTTCTCGCACAGTGAATGCACACATCTGTATCTCACTTGAACATCTTAGGTTGATATAAACATCGTCCAACCAACACGTTCAGTCAACACACAGTGTGTTAGTGTCGCTGTTATCATGATATCAAATCTTTAAAGGTTTCAACACCGAGCATAACAGCCGATAATTTGATAAATAAATACAAAGAAACCACTCATGGCTCTATTTGATCACATTTTATTAGGATAATCTGAACATCTATCAAATGATTTTAACATTAAATATATGGTACGTTGGCCTAATTATTAAATTATAGGTACTGAGTCAATTATTTCACCGGACATTTAATTATCAATTATCAGGCATTCTTCACTCCAAACTGATATTTTTCAGCATTTCTGCTTTGTTTGATTCTCACAGCAGAGAGAAACAGGCAGGGGAGAGAGAGACAAAGGGGGATGGCATGCAGCAAAGGCTGCTGGGGTAAGGACTCAGCCGTGATACATGGTATGCACTCTACCAGGTGACTTTGTATCGTGTGAAGTTGCCTCCTTGTCATTTCCATCTTCTAGCAACAACAACAGAAAAATACCTAAAAGCAACCCAGAACTAAGTTTTTATAAGCTGCTTAACTGAGCAAAACTGAGTTTTTGGATAAGAGCAATAAGACAGTATTGGGTTTGTCAACATACCCTTTCCTCCCTGGGTGCAGATACAATCATATGACATGTTGAAATCTTATATTTTTAGCTAACTACAGGCATTTCAGTCCTTGGTTGCATGTTGTTTTCCCCTCAAGTGGGGGTGTTTTTCAGAGTATGCCAGCTTATGTCAAAACTGATGTATCTGATCTTACCTAATGTAACTAACTAGGGCTGGACGAGGATTGGAAAAGTAATCGAAACCAAAATTCAGAACCTCTAACCGACGTTAATTTCCCATGTCGGCTGTTTAATCCTGCAAGTATTTTCTGGTGTGTGTCTACCCACACACTCGCTACACACACCTTGCACTGCCCTTAAAAGACCTAACTTCACTGCTCTTGACAGCAGCACCTGTCCTGTAGATGTCCTTTGAAGAACGAGGAGAGGAAGATATCCCGGCGATGAGTGTTGCCATGTTCACTCCAGTGAAAATCATTAGTTGTGCATTGATATTTTTAACTGTGTGAAATTTTTGGAGCAGTGGTCATTCAATCAGCAGCGGCGATGTACCGAATATAGGGGGAGTATGTCTCTGTGTCTGTGATGTGCACATCAACAATCAACATTTAGATAATTAATTTTTGACATTCCCACCTTTGATAGTTGAGTATATTTAACTATGAGGGCAAAAATACAACCAAAAACAACATAATTCTTCATTAATCGTAATCAAGGTAAAATGTTCAATTAGCGTAAAACTATGAGTAATAGTAATGGCTTTTATTTGCTAAAATCACTGAATTGATCCTGCCTATATTTGGGACAGCCGTCCATATGGGTCAGGCCTTTAATTCTTCTTACACAAAACTGAAATAGGCAACTATGAAACAGTTTATTTATTTCAAACAGAACGTTACTTGTATAAAAATTATCCAATAATATCAAATACATGTCATTCATTTGATCTAGCTCAGACACAATGCTTATGCGCTTTTATTTTGTAGGCTGCAACATGACGAAAACAAACATACCCAACGTCACGGTGCAGAATGAGAAAATTGGGGCAGAAGTTAGCAGACAGAGAGCGATGGACAGTACGTGACAGTAATTCCAGTTTCTTTCCCATTTCTTGTTCCATGCTGGTTACACCCGTAAATCTACAAGAATTAGACTTTGGGGATTGTTGGTTTCCGTCAAATGAACTGAACGATTGAATTGTGGAGAATTTAACCGATCTAACGATGTGTAACAGATTGATCATATGTTTAAACATTAATATTTGTTTTAAAGATCTAAGCAGCTTAGAAGCAGCTAAAGGGCGACCCCACGGGGTTAATGAGGTTTTATACGTAAAAAGAATTTCTATAAAAACTAGGCCAGGCATTTAATTGAGACCTGCGTTTATTCAAAATGTCAAAATGTGTTTCCACGCCCGGCTAGTAAACGGGGGAGGTTTATTAAGTTTTATAGTAATCGTTATTTTGATTTTAGGACATATCATGTAGCCCTAGAAGTAGCTAACTAATTTGAAGCCATGAATTATTCATTCAGTTAATTCAAGTTATTTGAGGGAAATATATAACAAATCCTCGACTCAAATAACCAACAGTTTTAAATGGTTAATGGTCTGTACTTGTATAGTGTCTTTCTAGTCACTCAAAGCACTTTACAATACATCACATTCACCCCATTCAGACAGGAAGGCATACACTGATGAGCAGAGGCTAAGGTACCAACTGCTAATCAGAAACAGAAATGAACACCCTCATACACCGGTGGCCATCGGGAGCAATTTGGAGTTCAGTACCTTGCCTGAGGACACTTCGACATGCAGACTGTCAAGCTGAACTTCTGATTAGTGGCTGACTGCTTTACCCTCTGAGCCACAGCCGCCCCACTCATACCTGTGGGCTCTGGACGTTTGTCTATACTAAAGTGATGCAGAGCGATTCTGTGAAAAGTTAATAAGTTTGTAAGTCTGCAAAGCCACAGCACAATAGCCATAGTCTATGTACAAGAGAACACATCGGCACCGTTTGCTTTGTGACTATGAAGGCTGGCTGTGCACCCTCTTCAGACCAGGTTGCTACTTGCACATCAGTTGCCAGCAACGTAAAAGTACAACCCTAGGACCAATACCACACCTGGGGATAGGTGTCACGCCGTGAAATGTGCTGCAACAGCTATCCAGTGCATTTATCGTCAGTGAGTTTAAACAGACGGCTACTGTAGCAGCCATTTTTGCACTTGACGCACTGAGGCAAGGAAAGCTAGCCTGTAGGTGAGATGATATTGAGTGGTTAGGCATGTTGGTAGTTTCTCCATCCAGCTGGGAAACATTGCTTTACTTCTTGTATTTAATGCTGTTAGTCTTGTACATGGTCCCATGTGCAATTTTCCCAGACTGGCATGCATATAAAGTGGAAAGTATTCACTAATTGAATTCACATTGTCATTCTTAAATGGCTTTTGCTGAAGGCTTATAAAATTTAATCCTGCATCTCAATAAGAATGGTTCCACCTATCTTAAAATAATTACATGAAGAATGAATCACTCAAAACACATTTGTTCAGTCATTTAATTTGGCTTTTCACTATTCCACAAACTAAACTCCGCTGTAAGCCCACTATATTCTCGCCTGGCTTCATAATAATATAACATCTCATCTAAGCTGTATGCTGTCTTCACAGCCAGACATAAATAGAAAAAAAATAGATGTGAAAACAACAAAATCTGTCACAACATGACTGAGCACCTCATTAGAGGCAGGAGGAAGGAATCTGGGTCATCCTGATCATATTATTTCACAGCTGGCAAGTTGTACCCCCATTCAAGTATTGACAGTCTGGGAGGTTTGCATAGAGAAAAGCCATCACTATGTAATTACTAAAACAAGTGCAGTCTATTGGAATGGATTAGGGACTATATTCAACAAAATAAATATTTCTTGGCATTTATCTTTTCATCCGAGGTTCCAAATTGTACGCAGCGACCGGGATAATCTTGTTTTGCTGAATCGCAGCAGCACTACAAACAAGCAGGGGATTAGTAATCCCTGTTGGAGATTTTTTTTTTCCCTCAGAGAAGACAGATAGTGGCTGGCACCTGGGGCAAGGGCTTGATTTCTGAACAGTAAACATTGATGTTTTCCTCGCTGGAAGAGGTGCAGTCTGTCTGGGCAATATTTCATATTGATAATAGCATTTCAGGGCGCTTGAGTAAATGGAGTTGGATACTGTAGGTGACAGCGTGAGGTGACCTTATCAAACTGTGATAAACTGGAAATGGGAAACTGAAATCAAAATACCATCACTGAGAGGGAGACAGGATTCGTGTGCTGTTCTTTTCAGTGGCCAGTAAAACAAAAAAAAAATGAATTGCCTTGCTCGAAAGAAGATTGTATGACATGGTCTTTGCCAACTTGACAGTGCAGGCAGCATGTTTCAGTCTTGTGCTCGCTGAGCAGAATTCATTCTCCAAAAGATCAGATTCCAGATGATTCTCACTGAAGTCGATCTTCAGCTCAGGCTCAGCTAATCGAGCGGCATGTCACGCATCCTGAGCTGTGGAGTTGTTTTAGAGGAGGGGCATCATTAGTATTCAGAAAGTAACAAACACCAATTTGGACCTAATTAGGTCTTAATGGCACCTGATCGCCCACATACACAAACATGCAAAAGCACATGTGCGCGCACATACACACTCACACAAACACACAAATTGGCACAAAATGGTATGTCTCTTTCTGAGACCCAAAGCATGAATATAAACTCAATCTGTCCAAGTGTCTGGGCAACAACTAAGGTCACAACAAATTGAGAGTCTTTGCAGGAGTGAATGAATTGTAAATTAGCAAGATGGATATCAACAGAGACAGACTGTCTGAGAATAAGATGGAGAGAGAACACACACCCCTTGCCCCCGCACACACACTAGATATAAACTCATTTACATTAATGGTTTACGAGTTGTTACGCCCCATCTAGGGGAGGCTGAGACATAACATGAAGACGACTCATCTTCCTCAAGTCACAAGCACCAACAGAGACAGAGTGCTGCTTTAACCTTATTCCTACCGACTGGGCTGCCCACAGACCCCAGAGGTATACGTTTTTGTCATATCCCAGAGGCGCTTTATTCTATCATTCTAATTTATCATGACTTTGTCAATCACACTTAATTACTTTATAACCTTGTTTTCTGTTTTAATGAGTGCTTTAAAGAAATACCAATGCATTAGGGTCCTGGGGTACCCCCGTTTCCACCTATGCAGTTTTAATAGATGTATTTATTGATTTCATGTTTGCCTTGAGCTCTAATTTAACTTGAAATAACTGAAAACATAATGATACCAGAATCACAGGATGGTAAATATGCATTTAAGTACTATGTGGATTGTACTTGGGACAAATTATGCAAATGAAGTGTAATGTTCCTAAAATAAAAATAATGGGGCTTTTTTTCAGATAGCATTTTAATTATATAACTAATAATGTTTTGAGAAGTTATATTTAAAATTTTGCTATGACAGTACTTGTATGTTAAATAGGTTAATATTAAAGGAGACCTATTATACTGCTTTTTCAGTCCTATATTCTAGTTCTGTGACTCCTGTGTGGCAGCTTTGCAGGATTCAAAGTTCCAAAAAAATATTTTCTGTATTATACTGGCTGTTCATGTAGGCCTTCATTACAACCTCTGTCTGAAACAAGCTGGAGATGCTCTTGCCCCCCCCCCCCTCAAAGCCCACTGTCTGATTGGCCAAGACCTGAAGCATGATACCAGGCTGTTGTTGTACAGGCAGCCTGAGCATTGCTGTGTGAGCAAATGTCCATATATGGAACACCGGCTCCGTCTAGCTTTGTATGTCATAGAACGGTGATGTTGGCAGAAAACGTTTAAAACAGAGCATTCAGAACAGGAGGAAATCTAAGGATTTTGCTCACAGGGATTTCTTTTAAATACTTTAACCTCATTGTTTGAAGCTTTGGCCATGTTTAACATGAACATCCAACATTGTAGATAAGTCATAAAATGTGGAAAAAGCATAATAGGTCTCCTTTAACAAAAGATGTATTTACAGTGTGTTCCAAAATACATGGAACTGACAATTGACTTCAGGGTAGGCAAAGGCCAAAATAACAAACAACAGAAGCAGCAGCCCACTCATACAAACTCCTGGAGAACAAAAAGCCATCAACATGCAGAGAACCTGCAACCTGCACCCACAGCAGAGCAAAATGTGATTCTGGGAGGAGACTACATCTTGGCTGTATATAGTTGATTGGCATCAGGAAGTAGCCTATCACCTCCATGGGTAGGTACACACCTATACAGGAACCTGTCACTGTCGTGCCTTAACATTTCCACTGCAACAGCTATGGTTGTAAAATGGTGTTTTTTATCAGAGTTTATGTATTTGTCTTAACCTTCACATAAAAACACTGGAAAAGAAAGAAAGAGAAAGTGCATTAGTTGGGAGGAATGACAAACACAAAGTGCATGTTGTACTTGTAAACAGACTCTACACGGCTGCTTTCTAAAACTTCAAGGATATTATTGTCAAAAGGCAGTTGCAGCTACTTCAACTGTAGTAATGTAAATCCCTGTCTGACACAGTGCTATGCTGCTTGATGGAGCATCATGCCTTACTGTGTCACATCACACAAGACTGGCTCAGACATCAAATCATCACCATGTTTGCTTCATTTCTATGCAGTCACTTAGCTCATTTCACTCCTGATATTTTTCGCTCATTTTAATAATGTCTCAAATGCAAAAGAAAGGTCATTTTCAACACACATTAGATTTTCTGACCAGTTACGACATCCTGTCCCAGCAGATGTCAGTGTTACTCAAGCTATTTAAAAAGCTTTACACACTGTATGTACAGCTGAACAAAGAAAGCAACGCTTCTTTGACTCATCTGCCAAAATCATTTCCGTAGCAAGAATATTTCCAAATTGCAGACACATTTGCAAAAAAGTCAAAATGCTAAGTGTACAAGTACTTGATGAGCAAACATTATAAAGATGCAAGAGATGAAGGAACAAGCAGCTCAACTGCAGCATGAGAGGCAATCGCCTGTAGCACGCTCAAGATTCCTATCCTTTTCAAAGCAGGGTAAGCCAATTAGATGAGGTTTGATTTAATAAGTCTAACCAGCAATTTCAGTGAATGCGTTTGTTTGCTCATTTGTGCGTTTTTTTCTTTCTTTTTTCAGAATGGAATAGTGATACTAACTTCTATTCATAGTCCATGTGTCATACATGATGAAGGAATTGGATTAAAAAGAAAAGAAAAATGTCAGCATGGAAATCAAAAGCCACAATGCTTTCTTTTAAGGTATCAATACACACACTATGACTAAGACAACTACAACTTGAATGAGAGGAAGGTTGCAAACGGATCATTGCAGTAATCACTCATTACAGTTATAAAAATTAGAATTGAGCTAAAAGAGATGATTTCATTTGTATGCACTAATGTCTGTAATGAGGTCCACAAAGGCAGACGAGTGTCGCAACTTATTCCACTTGCCTGCAGCAGCAAACCAGGCGACTGTTTTCCTTCTGAACTACATGACATTTGTCTTTGATGTAACACAAGGATCAGTGCAGAAAAAGGCATCTGCAAACTATGGCAACTGTCCTGTAGAGACTCCAGGGAGACTCTAAATGAATTACAAACTGTTGTCTGGATATAAATGGTTGGATGATAATGAAACAGCACAGACAAGGAAACTGATGTAAAGGAGCGCTATGGTAGGGGAGGAGTTACATTTTCTGGAGCAGAGCTGTGGGTATCACCGGGAGATGTTGGGTTTACTACAGTGTGTTCCCCACACATCAAGGCATTATACTAATCACAATGATTGAGATTGCCTTAGCACCATGAGCAGAATTTGATTTAAAAGAAGCTACATCCTGTCTCGTGCTCAGAACAATGTCATTTCACCCAACTAAGCCATGCTCACCTTAAACCAGTGCAAAGAACACAGACAAAACAGCACTGACAAAAACAACCAAAACTGCTTTAAATGTTCAGAAGGTAACTTTTATATAAATAACTTTTTGGCATATTTGCTGAAACTGTCTCTATAGCCTGACAGTAGTACATGAGACCGCAGCTGAGACCAATCAGAGGCAGGAGGATACTGTAACGCAGTGTCGCACGCTCCCACACAGTCTAGCTCAATATCTTCAGTACTCAGCTTTAGATGTTTTGCAAACACAATGCCTAAGAAACAACCAGCAGCAGTGAAAGAACTGCCCATCCCTCCATCCAAGCAGAGAGGGAGGTTGTTTGTTTTCTTTAACTTTGGAAGAAAACGTTGAGTTGATGTAGGACCACAGAGTAACAAGCTTATAAGAATTAGAAAATAGGTTTAGACGGCCTTTGTGCCCTAACTTACACCCACCACAAAGTGACGCAAAGCAGCGTTAAGTGTCATTGTTAGTTTCTGACCAACAAAGTTGTCATTTTCAGGCCCATCACCCACTTTGAGTAAGAAGCAAATGTACTTACGGCCATCTGCGCACCCATGGGCATGTTAGTCTTAAAATGAGATGTGTTCAGGGGCATTGTTGACTTACTGCTATCTGCAGCAGAAAGGACCGCTGTAAACTGGCAACAGACATCTGTGATCTACTGTCAAATGATTTGGAGACTAATGCCAGCTGTCTCTATGCACTCCTTGTTGCAGTCAGAGTCAGTGCTCTGCTGTATTTCTTTGCAAGTGAGTCATTCCAGCATGCCTCGAGTTCTATTAGAGGTGTGTCACAATCTATGTCTAGTTCGGCCATACATCCATCTTTCTGATTGGTTTAATTTATGTTACTTCCAAAACACACCTATGGGAGACTAAATACAACTCCTTTGTACGTTGCGCATTACTTTGCACCCAGAGGTTTAAAGACCGGAAGTAATAAGGCAAATTCTAGGCTTCCCAACTCTACATACTAATTCCATATTTAATGTTACATTAGTTGCCACTGCATGGTGGGTGCTAGTCCAAATATGGTCACTTTGTAAATCATCCCAGAAAGTCAGGCAGCAGGGATATGCTCAATATAAACAGATTTTCTAATTTCTTTCTGGTTGAGCAATTTGTTTCTTCACAATGAAGTGCAACATTTTCTAACATCATTGGCTACAGACAAACATGGAACGTATTTGACTTCAGGGAATAAAGAACTAAAAAGTTTTATACTTTTGGGTCTGGCAGCCAGAGGGTAGGGTTGGCTGCACAACTTGTGCTATCATGTAGTCAGCTTCATAATTTAACAACATGCTGAGCTTGAAATCATCTTGCTAACCAGCTAACTATCTCACACTGTTATGCAGAACCCTAACATCTATCTAAGTGAGCATCAAACTATTAGTGAGATAGACATTTCTAGTACACCACTCAAAATAATTAAGGGAACACTTAAGTCACACATCTCGATGAACAAAATAGTTCAAAGTTCCAAATCTTAACTGTACATTGTAGAATCTGTTCTACAAGTGACGAAAACAGTCAATGGAAACCAAAATCAACAACAGATTCAGGGCTGGATCCAAATTGCGTAAATTTTATCAAGGCAACTTATCATGCTCCTGATGAGACAGCAGATGGTGTCCTGGGGGATCTCCTCCCAGAGCTGGATCAGGGCATCAGTTAGCTCCAGGAGAGTCTGTCTTGGCGTTGGACGCACAATAGAGAACATCCAAGAGGTCCTCAATTGGATTCAGGTCTGAGGAATGTGAGGGCCTTCGTCATCCAGGAACTGCCTACACACTCTGGCCCCATGAGGCCGGGCATTGTCCTAAACCAGGAGGAACTCAGGACCCAATGCACCAGTGGCAGGTCTGACAACATCTCTTTGGATTTCATCCTGGTACCTAACAGCAGTCAGGATGTGGGCACATGGAGTTCTGTGTGACCCTGTTATTCAAGCAGCATAACATGCACCCAGAGTCTCCAGACTCTTTCAAGTCTATGACATGTGCTCTGTGTGAACCTGCTCTCATCTGTAAAGAGAACAAGGCGCCAATGGTGGACCTGGTGCTCTATGACAAATGCCAGTTGAGCTGCACCGTGCTGGGCTGTGAGCACAGATCCCACTAGAGGATGTTGGGCCCTCATGTTACCGTCATGGAGTCTGTTTCTGACAGTTTGGACAGAAATGTGCACACCAGTAGCTCACTGTAGCTCATTTTATAGGGGTCTGTCAGTGCTGCTGCTGTTCCTCCTCACATAATAAAGCAGATGCCGGCCGTGCTGCTGGGTTCTACGGCCTGCAAAACCATTCCGTTTTTGGGGGTTGTCTTGCAGTTGCCCCGCCAGTGCACCTGTTGTCACTTTAATTTGCACCAAATCAGGTGACAGTGATTAACAATCGCTTATGCTTCCTAATTGAACAGATATTTCTGAAGTTTAATTGACTTGATGTTATACTGTGATGATTAAGTGTTCCCTTATTTTTTTGAGCAGTGCAGTTCCCTTACTGTGCTCGTGCCATGCACTCTAAGTGTGGCATAAAGCTAGCTGTGTTTATCCATAAAAATCCCAATCAAATGGGATCTTGGCATCCCATGACAAAAGCAAATAAACGAAGGGGAAGGGGTATCTAAGTGTTGTACTTCCATTAAGTAAGGGAACTCACAAGATACATATTGAAAAAAGAATTGTCAAATCAAAGCAACAGAGGCCTAGATATCCTGACTTTTGGTCCCCACTATGGAGTCAAACTTCAAAAATAGTAGACCCTATACTTCCCAAAATGCAATGCAATGCACACTATCTGTGCCCATGTCTTTCGAACTCCACTCCCTCAGACTGCAACACAAGCTTTCCATTTAAAATTGGTCCTGATGTGTAAAATCAGTGGAGTGTCCTCATAAAATCAACTGAAACAGACTCAAAAGCCGCTTTTCCATTACCAGTATCAGCTCAACTCGCCTCGACTCTACTCGACTCGGTTTGCCGTCCTCCGTTGTTACGTCCTGCCGCGATGTAATGTTCAATGTGACACACACACCGGCGGTCCACATACAGCTGTCTGTTGATTTAGGTTAAAGTTAATGTTTCAATATTACTCAGAATGTAAGACAGTTAAGCGGAATGAAAACCTTCCAGCTGTGCTTGGCTCTGCCGTGAGCGGGTGGCTGGCCGGCGTCGCGAGCTCCTACCACGGGTTGGCGCAGGCTTCCCCCGGCACCACTTTCGGAGCTCCTCAACTCCATTCAACATTCAAGCACATTTTTGTTCCGCAATCACTTCATTAAAACTGTCAACATTTGCAATCTACACAGCTGATTCCTCACCTTAAAACTTGTCAGAAGTGGATTTAGTGATGAAATAACATACAAAAGTTAAAAATATAAAACTTCCTGCTGCTGACCTCTGTCAGGTGCGTGCAATGATGATGCAGTGAATAGTGAATATTCTCTCTGACCAATCAGCAGTCTGCTGTGTTTTCACGTCACATTTTAGTATCGCCTCAGCTCACTTGGAAGCAGGTACAGGTATAACTTTTCCCACAATGGAAAATCAAAAAAAGGCGAGGAGAGTCGAGGCAGGTCGAGCGCAGTCGAGCTGGTACTATGCAGTGGGAAATGAGACCTAAAAGGACCAGCAACTCAAAGAGACAAGTGTCACTACACTCGTCTGACCAGAGGTAACATACCAACTATCAAGAAAAAGATATCTGAAGTAGGGCAGCTGTCACCAGTTGTCTTTTACCTCTGTAATAAATTTCAGAAGAAGAATGATGACGTGTGTGTACTTGTCTCCATGCATTGCTTGTTCTGGTGTTTGTTTCTCTGTCTCAGCCAACCAAGTGAGAACAGATTGCAGATCCTGGGAACACACCCAGGACCAACAAGCAATGACCAAAAGATTCTGCCAGTCGGCAGCCTGACCTTCAGGGAAAGCAGGGGAATGAACATAGTTTGGCAGATGCACAAGGTACAATCCATCTTTTGACCAGGAATCATATTAAAACGGTAAAGCATTGCCTCAGTGGGTAAATTGCCAATTTATGCGTATGTGATTAATTTTGGGGTTGAGAAGAAGGCAATTACCACCCAGGCATGAAAGTGATTTGTATATAAGAGGTGTTCATTAAAAGAGCTTGCTTTAAAGTGAGAAAGTACCCAGTTTGAGTTACAAGATACAGAGTGGTATTACATACAAGAGCTAAACTTCAAAACACGCTTCCTCAATCTGAACTCTCCAATAAACTAGTAACCTTTCTACATTTTAGGTCATTCTCTTAAATAATACGTATTTATTATATCATTTAATTAATAACTTGTTTGTTTTGTTGCCACTTGTTACCAGGAGACTTCTATACCAAGTTCACAAATCCATATTGCCTTAAATACACATCTCCTATGACAAAAGTATGTAGAGCTTTACCTGCTATAGATTGTGGACTTTCTTTGCCAGCTCAGCCTGTGGCTCAGCCTGTGGCTGAGTGTAATTGAGCTTTCTTGAAGCTGCCTGCTTCATTTAGAAATGTTGATGCTGATGATGAGAGCTGAATTTGCAGGTCGTACACATCCCAAACAAAGGTAGACACTAAGAAGCTGCAGAGTCGGGCAATAATTATCTTTAGGTATAGATTGTGATTTGACTTACTATAAAAAAAATAAACACTCATTACTCAAGGTTGAAAGCTGCATTATTAGATCTATCTATCTATCTATCTATCTATCTATCTATCTATCTATCTATCTATCTATCTATCTATCTATCTATCTATC